>JAUKPH010000024.1:1800000-1995000 GCA_030549335.1 Pontederia crassipes
AACTTTATTTGAATGAACGTATATTGACATAATCCTATAAGACATTTGGATATACTTCCCTCATATGACTCTTGATAATTTATTTTGATTTATAATGGTTTATCATATAAGTGCATTAGTTGGAAATTAATGCATAAAATATTAAATTGTCAAACTCCATATTTTTGCATATATTTGGAAAAAAGCATATTTTTGTGGAGATTATTTTCAACTTCTTATATACATCTCCAATCAAAATTGATTTATAAATTCATTTTTATAAAAATATCTTGATATATTTTTAACTTTTGGAATTTAAAATTTTAGTATAATGAATAAAAACTTTTGTGCTTCATTCATAATTTTTAGTGGTTACCATTCCTTTGTAAGAAGCGGGTTCTTTGGAAGAAAGGGGATATGTGAAAGACGAAACTTTGATTTTTTTAAGTTCATTTATTATTATCTTGTCACTTATCTTGACTATCTCATGACAAAGAAAGAAAGTAATAAAAAAATTACCATAGTATATTTTTTTTATATGTTCTTGGTATGTGATTAATTGTAACTCGTCGTGTCTAATCATAGCACATTTGCCAACTGGGTCAGAACGAAGAACGTGACGGAGATCTGCAGCTTTCTCAGTCTAGCGGGCTACTACCGGCGCTTCATCTGGGATTTCTCGAAGATAGCAGCCCTCTCACTCACTTGATGAAGAAGAATGACAAGTTCATCTGGACGGATAAGTGCGAAGGAAGTTCGTCTTCTATTGATGTGTCACTTTCCTTGACTATTTGGGTCAACAAAAGAGTCAAAGAAAGATAGAAAAAGAAGTAGCGCACGAGAGGAGATCTCGCCACATGGCGGGGTCGAATTTCGGGGCGCTACACCTTCTATGTTCCCATCTCAAACGGCGGGCGCGGCTATGCAGAAGCAGTGACAAGGACACGACCGTGCAGAAGCAACGGTCGATGGCCTCCCCAATGCGTGAGGCGACCATCGATGGTCTCCCAACGTGTAGAGGCGGCCATCAAGGGCCGCCTTTTGTGCAAGGGCGGCCCTCCGCCCCATCGCATGATGCGGCGGTCATCGGAAGCCATTGATGGCCGCCCAATGCATAGAGGCGGTCGTCGAGGGTCGCCTTTCGCACAAGGGCAACCAAAGGTGGCTGTTGTTGTCACCCTCATGCACTGGGGCAGGCGACGAGCTACCTTTCGAGCAATGGTTTCGACGGCTGCCCCTGTGCTAAATGCGGCCCTCGACGGTTGCCCCAATGCGTGAGGCGGCCAGCAAGCCGCTTCTCATGTAGGGAAGGCCCTCGACAGCCGCCTAGCGTGTGAGGAGGCCAGCGAGCCGCCTCTCTCACAGGGGCGACCGTCATGAGAGGCGGCTCGCCGACCGCCTCATGAGCTGGGGCGGCTAGCGAGCTACCTCTTGCTCAGGCGCGACCGTCATGAGAGGTGGCTTGCCGGCACCTCATGAGCTGGGGCGGCCAGCGAGCCACCGCTCACGCAGGGTCGGCTCCCGATGGCCGCCCCAACGCATGAGATGGCTGTTGAGCTGCCTCTTGCATAGTGAAGATGGCTGCCCTAGTGCGAGAGGCGCCAGCCCCAAACTGCCTCTTCCGTAGAGATGGCCTGACGGCCGCCCCAGCAAGTGAGGCGGCTAGCAAGCGGCCTCTCGCATAGGGGCAGCCTTGAGCGTGTGAGGCGACTGCTGAGCTGCCTCTCAAGCAGAGGAGACTACCGACAACCTCCCCGACGTAAGAGGTGGCACGACGGACACCTGGGAGGCCCAACATGGTAGTGTAAGAGGTGGCTCACGAAGAAATACATTCAAGTGGAGGTGAGGGAGTGAACTTAGGAAACAAAAGGGAAATTATTAGCCTCAACAAATGAATTTTTAATATATGATGTTGCAGTAATCAAATTTAGTCATGGTGCCTCTCCTTGAGAGGTGGCTCGATGGCTGCCTCATGTACGGAGGCCCGACATGTTAGCACGAGAGGTGCAGAAGTGAACTTAGGAAACAAAAGGGAAACTATTGGCTTTAACATATGATGTTATAGGAATCAAATGTACTCTTGTTATTTGATTGTAGTACTTGTTCATTGTTTTTATAATTTTATATTATGTTGTGCACTTAGAGTTTGCACTTCCTTAGTGGTTGCCACTGTTATTTGTTAATTAAACTTGTCCTTTTCCTATTCTACTAGGCTTCTTTCAATTAATTATTTTTTCTTATTCAATTAATTTTGTTATTAGTTTTTTGTTGTTTTTATTTAGGATGCCATGGTTGCTACACAAGCTGAGGTCATGCAAGTTGCTTCAAGAGTAGAACCATCAACGATAGTGGAATAAATTTTTCAACAAGTGATGGGTACAAAGCCACGATAGTCTCGAGGTTTAGATTATGGCGCGTGTCCTCCTCTTTCAAGGGTTAATAGTGTCACACAAGAACACTTGGATGAAAATAGGAGACGATGTGATGAAGCCGAGAAACATTATGAAGGACATTTGCAGCTTATAAAATCTCAACAAGCACTTATTGAATCTCAAAAAGAACAAATTCAATATCAACAACAAAAGATGGCTGCAATGGAGGATCGTCAAAGAAAGATGGAAGAAAAGTTGAAAGCTTTCATTTAATTATAAAAGTTAGATTATCTTATCTTTTTTTAGAATTGATTTCTTTATATTTCTTTTTTGCATGAATTATTGGCATTAAATCCTATGATTAATGAGTATGTTATCATTTTTTTTTATTTTTTTGAATGTGTCTACTCAATTATTTTATGTAGTTTTTATGAAAATATTCATACATAAAATTATTTTTACCTATAAATAATTTGTAACTAATAATTAAAAATAATAATTTTTAAAAAATGTTTGTATTGCAATTTTTTTTATACGCATCATGAAAATTCTACTCATAATTGTTACATATTTTTTGTGAAAATAAAATTTGCTAATAATCACAAATATAATTAGTCATGAAAGTCAATCAATAATGCTCATGAAACTTTAATTGTCAATGTCGAGGTATATGCCATGAATGATATCACTATCAACATTTATTCATGTTTAATACTTACATAAATATTTGTGATTATTATAATATTTATAGCCATAAAAATAACCTTTGTGGCTACTGATTAGTTGCAACGCCATCAATATCCATGAGTTGTTGCCACAATTTAATTTGTGACTAATAACTTATAATCATGATATTTGAACATATATTCATGAAATAATTTGTAACTATAAATCAAGTTTGTCGTAGTGACTTAACCCCTTTCTTTGTCAAATTCATCAATGGCGCTGCTATCTTTGAGAAGTCTGATGAATCGATGATAGTAACCTGCAAGCCCCAAAAGCTGTGAATATATGTGACATTCTTAGGATGTGACCAATTCGACACTGCTTCAACTTTGGCAGGATCCACTGAGATGTCTTGCTTTGATACGAAATATCCAAGGAACATTATCTATTTTAGACAAAATTCACTCTATGATAGTTTGTCATAGAGCTTATGCTCTCAATGTCTCCGACACAATCCGTAGATGTTGTCTATCTTCCTTTGAGATCGATGAATAGATCAATATCTCATCGATGAATACAATGACAAAATGATCAAGATAAGGTCTGAACATCCTATTCATGAGATCCATAAATGTCGTGGGCATTTGTTAATCTAAAAGGCATGACAAAGAACTCATAGTGGTCATACCTAGACCAAAGACCATTTTCGATACAACATTTTAAGCTATCGTGAGCTAATGGTAGTCGCTCTGCACGTCTATCTTTGAGAAAATCAATTTTCTTGATAGTTGATCAAACAGAACATGAATGCACGAAAGCATATACTTATTCTTGGAGGTGGAATTATTTAGCAATATGTAATCGATGCACAATCTAAGTGAGTTGCCTTTCTTCTTTACGAATAGGACCGGTGCACCCAAAGGTAAAACACTCTGTCGGATGAAGCCTTTGTTCAATAGTTCTTTATTTGCTTCTTGAGCTCCTGAATCTCTGTCGATGTCATGCAATACGATGCTTTAGATACAGGAGCTGTCCCTGACAATAGCACAATATTGGTCAAATTATCTCTATGATGGCAGCCAGAGATGTCCCCTGGAAAGACATCCGAAAAATCACGGACGGATGCAGATCCTTTGAAGTGGACTCTATGCTAATGACACTTGCTAGGTACCCTCTACAAACTTTCCTAGGCATCTTCTATGCTTGCATTGCAATGGACAACATATTTTGTTGCCCTGGGGAGTACCCTTGACTATGATTCGTGGGTTACCCTGTGCATTAATGATAAGCTGCTTTTTCTTGCATAGCAATGACACATCGTGATAAGATAATCAGTCCATACCTAAAATGATGTCATGGTTCACCATGGGTATAACTATTAGATCTGCAGTGAATTCTTTGCCTTCCACTATGACAGGGGCATTAGCAATATACTTCATGGAATAAATGGTGCCCATCGATGCGGTCATGCCCATGCAACAACTCATATTGGTCAGTGGAAGATTCAAGGTCTTAGCGCACCAGGAATTTGTAGCATCTGAATCGAATAAAATACTGATCAGTAGTCCATAGATGATGAGGGTACATCTGATGACATTTGCATTATTGTACTCACATCCTGATACAAGGGCATTTCTGCCTCTTGCACCCATTTGGTCTTGACCGCCCCTTCGGTGTTCCAGGCAGCCACGACTGAAATGGCTGAATTTGTCGTAGTGGATGCACACATAAGTCTTCCTCCTGACTCTCTAGGATGGATCAATCCGTAGAACTCACAAGCACCTTTATTGTGAGCAAGTAGTTGCCTTTGATACGGTGGTTGTCACTATTGCTGAAAACAATGATTATCGTTCTCTAAAATTACCTCATCATTATTTGCAATGCTATGATTCAATGTTCTATTTATCACCTACTAAGGACGATTCTATTGTTGCAATTAATTTTGTGGCTGAGGAGGTCTACGATTATGGTTGCTGCGGTGGAGGAGCATTGCAAGGCAGGTAGGCCTCTAGTAATTATTTTGACAATTATCACGTTGATCACCTCTTATTTTAATCACTCTTATCAATGATCCAGATATGAATTCTTCCACCATTGCATGATATTTTGTCCAATTTTTGAAATATATGAATATTATTCGACAACTTTGAATAAGTCACTTTGAATAACGACTTTTTTAATTTGAATTTTAGGAGAAGAAATAACAGGAGATAAGAGGGGGAGCTGAGGAAAAGAAGGGGAAGGTGATCACTTGCTGATCACTATGTGATTTTAACCCATTTTAGATGCAATTCATACATATCGAGTCTCACTTTTGCCTATTTTTGGGCCAATTATACTTCGAATGCAAACATTGTGATAACTAGTTGATATTCCTCATTTCATACTTAATTCCATGTGCATAGAGGCTCTGAAATGCCAAAATCCATTAATATTTAAATTCTATGCCAAGTTATCATTTGGAGGACAAGTTATCATTCCTAAGTGTCAAGTTATCATTATTTTGAATGAACTTATTTTCAATGGTTTTCTTGCCCTAAATCCATCATTATCATGTATAAATCATATTTGGATAGTCACATCTCAACTTGTGCAAAGTTTTAAGTCCATTTGAACAAGTTATCATTTTTCAAGTGCCAAGTTATCGTTAAAGGGCAATTCTGTCATTTCGACATGCAAAACCATTAATTCTGCACAAGGACCTTAAGCAATCATCTTATTATTGTTCTAACTCATTGCTGGTCAAATTTCATCACATTTGGATAATCAAAACTCAAGTTATGACAAGTTATCGTTTTTAAGTCATATAAGTTATCGTTTTTGGGGCACTCAAGTTATCACTTTTAGGAATCTCATTCATATTTGATTTATGACCTCGCTCACTTGTCACTCTAATCAATTTGATTCCTGAAATGCTTTGAACCACCCATATTAGGACATTTTCCAAGATTTCCATAAAGTTATCATTCCGGGCCCTTGAATTCATTCATATCGATATAAGTTTTCATTCTTGCACAACACATAAACCCATCTGATAATTGAACTAGTTACTAGCATTATCCTAATCCTTATTTGTCAAAATACTACTCAAGAGCTTTGATGCTTGCTGTTTGGGTTTTTGTAGCAAGAAGAAAAGGTAGCCAAAAGGTGGAAAAAGTAGGGGGGACCACTACTTTTTCCTGCACAAAAGGGAAGTTGTCACTGCTGGAATTTCTGCAGATGGACAGGTGGCTTAATCAGGAGGATTAGGACATTTAGATGCTGATCAAAGGGTAGAAAGGAGTGATATATAAGCTGGATTTTTCTGGAGGAGAAGGGAGGCTGGTCATTCAAGGGTTTGGAGCAAGGCAAGGAAGGGGGCTGCTGGATTTTGGGAGCTACTGCCGAGAGCTTGAAGGAACCATGAATTGTATCTGTTTCTTATCCCATTTCATGTCAAATCTTGTAATTATGAGGAGCTAAACTCCATTTCTTCTAGGATAGGGTAGTAGTTTAGATTAGTTTTGGATGGATATGGACTTATTTGTAATCCTGCACTGAAATCAATTCTGGTTTTCAGATTTTAGAACTTTTTTGCACTGATTCATGTTATCATTAGATCCATTGTAAACCATGATTAGATGTGTTATTTGTTCTAATCACCCTTCAGAATGCATTAAGAGATAAAGTCAGATTTCTGGATTCCATTTAGTTGCAAATCTGATTTCTGAATTTGGTTTCCTGAAAATCTGATTTCCTATTTTTTCTGAATTTGTTCTTCATTTCTAATCTGATTAATTGAGTCTTTGGGATGTTGGTATTGTCTCTATCTTGTTCAGAAATGAATCAAGATTGTTTGGGCAATCATTTGACTCAAATCAGATTTTCCATTAATTCCTGAACAGAAATCAGAAATCTGATTTTTCTGGTTTTACATTTCTGAAATCTGAAGTGTTATAAATCTGATCTTGTCATTTGAAGACCCTATTTGTATTTATAACTGAGAAGTTATCATTTGGTCTAACCCTTGTTCAGAAATGAATCAAGAATCAATGCCAAGTTCTAGATACAAACCCAATTAGAATTCTGATTTCTACTTTCTGAAATCTGATTTTTTCTGAAATCTAAATTCTGATTTTCTTGGGCTGTTTGAATCTGATTGTCATTGGGGATTGAATTAATTGAACAACTGAGAGGTTAACATCTATCCCAATCTTGTTCAGAAATGAATTGAGAAGCTTTGACATTCCTATGATTCAAATCTGATTTGGTTTTTCCTGATTTGAATGAGTTGAATGAGTTGCTGATTTCTGGTTTCCTGAATTCCAAAATATGATTTCCTATTTTTTTGGATCTGATTGTCATCAAGGATTGGATAATTGAATAGTTGAGAGGCTAATATATGCCATGATCTTATTCAGAAATGAATCAAGATCATTGACAATTCAGAATTCAAATCTGATTTTTTCAAAATCTGATTTCTTAGTTTGATTCTAAATTCTATTTTCTGATTGTTTGGAATCTGAATTGCCAATTGTTAATCCTTATTTTATTCAAATCACTGAGAGGTGTACTCTAGGAATCCCTTGCAGTCCAGAGATGGGTCAAGGGGCATTTGGCAAACTTGAATTCCATCAATCCACATTGCTAATTTTTTCAGAAATGCTGATTTCTGTTTTCTCATTTAATTAACTTCTGATTTCCATTGTCAACCCTCATATTAATCCACTACTGAGAGGTAGTCTTAAGGGCTTCTTTGAGATCCAGAGATGGGCCAAGGAGCAATGGGAATTATGAACTCATGTGGCCATATGGTTTGCATTTCCAATTGAGTGTGTTTGTGTGGATTCCAATTTATTTTGCAACCGAGAGGTTGACTTTGAATCCCCCTTGAATTCAGAGATGAATCATGGAACACAAGCACCATTATTGAGTATATTTTATCCTGGTTTGGTTGATTGGAATGATTCCATCTTTTTATGATTGCAAATGCAAGTTATCATTCCAAACTTCCTTGAATTGCAAAAAATCAGCATTGAACTTTCTTTTGAGCCCAATGATAACTTGATTTTCAGTGAGGACCCTCTTTTGATTCAACCTAGCTAACAATTATATAATCATATATTGCTTAGTTAGATGCCAATTGAGCTTTGGGAACAGCCATTTTCAAGTTGAATCAAAAGTTGGACATTTAATGATAACTTGTTCCATTTCATCCTTAATTAATTTAGATGAACCCCAAATCCTAGAAGAACCTTCCTCATAGATAGTTAAACCTTTTTAGACTTCATTCTAGCATTTATAATTCAGTTTTGATAAATTTCCAAAACCCAAAAACTAGTTATCATTTCACTTTCTATAAAAAAAATATGTTTTCACTATTCATTAAAAATCTGTTTTTAGCCACTTAAGTATAACTAATCTAGATTATTTTAGAATGTCTTAGACTTCAAATTCTTGTGGATACGACAACCTGAGTCTACTACAACTTACCTGTGCACTTGCAGCTAGTGAGTTGGGAGACCAAAAAATGAAAAAAATTGACATTTTCTTAAATTTCAGCAAGTTATCACTAGAAAACTCAAATATCACTATCAGAAGGACACCAGAGGAGAAAAGAAGGCAGAAGATAGAAATTTTCTTTTGGGGGAGGACACGCCATGAAAGATACTTTTATTATATTCATGCTGACACTCGGCTAAACTCTAATTTTCCGATGGTGTAATTGTGTGGCTACTGTGGTTTTGATTTCCTTTCTTAACCATAGTCTTAGACAACTATTTGAATAGTTTCATGTTCTATTGCGAATGGTTTGATTGTGTTTAACTTTTATAGATCAAGAGATCTTCCCAATATATACATATATTCTATCTTATCCGAGAGAAAAGATAGTCTTTGTTCAAGCTATTAATAATTCCATCTCTTTAATCGGTTCTTCTAATTCTAAAGCAGTCGAGAGGTCTACCTTATCAGATTGTGAGATGAGAGTCCACAATGACCATAGTTGTCCAAGATTGAGTTATTGCCAAGGTTAGAACCCTTAGGACGAAATTTTATAAGTTCGAGAGATCAACTCTTGTAATAATCAGCTTGAAAGATCAATTGATTATCAATTTTGACCTACATATCTTCGGCTTATTTCAACCTGAGAGAGATCTAGGGATGAGAAGGAAGAGTTAGATAGTCCAACAAGTTAGGTATCGAGAGATCAATTGCCTCATATAAGGATCATAACCACAATAGTAGCCAATTCTCGACAAAGGAGTTCTCTTTACATTAGCACCTTCAATTCGACAATCGCCTCTTAGTCTCTTCTTCTATTATTATTATTCGTGACAACTTTCGAGATATAATTAGAATTTTATCAATCTAAGTCTACGGGCTTACGACACTCATGTTTTCTACTCGACCTGTATACTTTCAGTAGACTATAGAGTAATTAGTCTAAAATTGAATAATATTTAGTTGTTGCGAGAGACCACGACTATTAGTTGTTGTCGCTCTGGTCCTCTGACTAGACGACAATCCTCCCACCTCCACTGATACTACTATGCGGGCATCACCGAGGTATCCTTAAGTTCGACATAACCTAATTTCAGAAAAATGGAGTAAGGCATCAAATTAATACTAGCACCCAAGTCACATAGTGCTTTAGAAAAAAAAAGTTTTCAATAGTGCAGGGGATAGTAAAACTCCCTAGGTCCTTTTCTTTTGTCGGCAAGTCTTTTTTATGGACTGAACAACATTGAGTAGTCAATTTGATCAGGCTCGTCTCCTCAATTCGTTGTTTATTTGAGAGTACATTCTTAATGCATTTGGCATATACAGGCATCTGATTTAAGAGCTTCATGAAATGAGATGTTAATATGAATTTGTTTAAAAATTTCCAAAAAATGAGATATTTTTTTATCTAATTGTTCCTGACAATATTTTTGAAGATATGGAAGGTTTCCAGATTTTACAGAAATCTTTAAGGAATAGAATAATTTGCTAAAGTACAGCAAAGAAAATCAATACGGATCAAAGAGATGGCGTAAAATCAACAACAACAAAAACAACCAAGAATTCAAAATCCAAACCAAACTATCGGACGAAGAGGGATTACACTGTTGGTCAAATGAATCATGACCCATGGAGCATAACTCTTCCAGACATCAACACCAATTTTCAGATACAACATGGCACTCTTCAAATGGTGCAAAATGACCAATTTAGTGGCAATCAAGATGAAGATCCTTTTGGGCATGTTAGAAAATTTTTTCATTTATGCTCTACTTTTAAATTTCATAATGTTTCTAATGATGCAGTTAGGTTGAGGCTCTTCCCTTTCTCTTTGATAGGAAAAGCAGCCACTTGGCTTCATACTCTACCCGAAGGAACCATCACTGATTGGAGAGAGATGCAGCAAAAATTCATCAACAAATATTGTCCACTTTAGAAAGCAGCTCGATTAATCTCAGATGTCGAAGCATTCTATCAACAAGACTCAAAAACCATGCATGAAGCATGAAAAAAGTTTAAGGAACTTGTATCCCACGTCCCTTATAATGTACCTCTCCATGAACAAATTCAATTCTTTTGTAATGACGCTACTTTCATAGTACACGATAAGATTAACTTCTACAAGAAGTTCCATGGATGATAAATCTCCTGAGGAGATTTATAATATTATTGAAAATCTTGCTATGAATCATTGGCAAAATAACAGAAACCGAGAGTCACCACGAAAGACAAGTGTCTATCAAGTAGATGGCAACACTCAACTGACAGCACATCTGGAAGCCATGAATCAAAAAATGGAGACATTGATGAGTCACATCAATGAAAAAGCTCCTGAAAAGGTTGTACAACAAACTTGTGGTTTTTTTAGTTTAGGTCACTCTACTTATGGATGTCCAATGGACTCAAACTCTAACCCTTTTTCTTCCACTTCTTTTGAAAATGCTAATTATGTATCGAACAATAGTTTCAGGAACAATCAATGACGCAATTATGGCACCTATGGTTTTGGGTTGGGAAATCAACCCAACTATTCTTGAGTACACCAGCGAGGTGCTCCACCACTAGGCTTTCAATCACGCAATGATGACAAATCACAGGCCGAATCAAAATCCAACCTAGAGGATGTGTTGGCCAAATTCATCAAAATCGTGGATACAAAATTTGCAAATCAAGAAGCCTCAATTCGAAACATAGAAAATCAGGTGGGACAATTGGCTTACATGATTGCAGATAAACAACTAGGTTCTCTCCCTAGCAATACAGAGAAGAACCCAAGGGAAAAAGCCAAGACAGTCAAGCTAAGAAGTGGTAAAGAGGTACCATAACTAGTGCAAACTCAGACCCCATATGTACTATCTTCAGATCAACCTCTTACTTCACCAGCCAAAAGGAGGGTGCAAAACACCAGATTCCTGCAAAATCTGGAAACTTGCCATATCCTCAAAAATATCGAAAGGAACAATTAGACAAGCAATTCTCTCTCTTTTTTAGAGATTTTTAAACAAATTCATATTAACATCCCATTTCATGAAGCTCTTAAAAATGCCTCTATATGCCAAATTTATGAACGATGTGCTCTCAAACAAGCGACGAATCGAGGAGACTGGCCTAACCAAATTGACCACTCAATGTTGTTGAGTCTGCAAAAGCGACATGCCGACAAAAGAAAAGGATATAGGGACGTCTATTATCCCTTGCACTATTGGAAATTTTACTGTTCTAAAGCACTATGTGATTTGGGTGCTAGCATTAATCTGATGCCTTACTCTATTTTTCTAAAATTAGTTTATGACGAGCTTAAGAATACCTCAGTGATGCTCCAATTTGCAGATCAATCCACTAAGAAGCCTAAGGGCCTCTTAAAAGATGTTATTGTAAAAGTTGATAAATTTGCATTCCCAATAGATTTCATCATTATGGATATGGATTCTAAAACCGAAGCACCCATCATCCCATGCAGACCATTCCTCGCTACCAACAACACATTGATAGATGTCAAGAAAGGACATCTCACACTAAAAGTGGAAAATGAAGAATTGTGTTTTAATATTTTTTACTCCATAAAAAAGCCTCTAGGCTTATCATCTTGCTATTCTATTGATGTCTTTGAGGTTGATGTCTCTGATGAATTTGAACAAGTAGTACCAGAGGTGATAATGGACTCCTACACAATTGTTGAAGAGTCAATGGATAACAAGAAGAAGAAATTGACTCAAATCAAAGGGAGTCAATCCCTCTAAAAGAACCCATCTTGGAGAAGATAGACACATCTCCACAACCATCAAACCCAAAATTCAAAAGCCTGCCTACTCATATTAAATATGCTTTTCTAAAAAAAAAGATTCATTTCCTGTTATCATTTCCTCTGAGTTAATTGATGTAATGGAAAGTAGACTTTTACAGGTTCCCATGAGACATACAAACGCCACTGCAAGGTCCATCAATGATATCAAGGGGAATCACTCTCAATCTGTATGCATAAGATCCTGATGGAAGAGAAAAGCAAACCAAACGCTGAATTTCAATGTAGGTTAAACCTAACTCTTAAAGAGGTAGTTAAAAAAGAAGTTATCAAACTTTTGGATGCAGGTATCATTTACCCTATTTCTGATAGTTTCTGGATTAGCCCTGTCTAGGTAGTACCTAAAAAGGGGGGAATTACTGTTGTTACTAACAAGGAAAATGAGTTGGTACCTAGCAGGACAGTTTACAAATTGGCGTGTGTGTATCGACTACAGCAAACTCAATGAAGCAACATGCAAGGATCACTTCCCTCTCCCATTCATGGACCAAATGTTGGAACGAGTAGCAAGACACAATTTTTATTATTTTCTAGATGGTTATTCAGGATACAATCAGATTGTCATGGCACTTGAAGATCAGGAGAAAACAACTTTCACTTGCCCATATGGAATTTTCGCATATCGAAGGATGCCCTTCGGCCTCTGCAATGCATAGTTTTTTATGGATGATTTCACATTATTTAGCAACTCATTCGATAATTGCCTTGAAAATTTAACCTCTATTTTGCAGCATTGTGAAGAAACAAATCTAGTACTAAACTAAGAGAAATACCACTTCATGGTGAAGGAAGACATTGTCTTGGGACACAAGATTTTTTAAAAAGGAATCGAGGTAGACAAGGCCAAGGTGGACGTAATCGCAAATCTACCCCCTCCACATCCATAAAAGTTGTCCCAAGTTTTTTAGGCCATGCTGTATTCTATAGATGATTTATCAAGGATTTTTTCAAGATAGCCAATCCACTCACCAATTTACTCTCCAAGGACACTAAGTTTTTCTTATTCTGATTGTATATTTGCCTTTACTACATTAAAAGAGAAACTTACATCTGCTCCCATTGTTGTAGCACCAGATTTGAGTCTTTCATTCGAACTCATGTGCGACGCCAGTGATGGAACCATCAGTGTTGTATTAGGACAGAGGTGGGACAAAATTTTTTGAGTCATCTACTATGCTAGCCGAACCCTAACTCCAACACTGATCAACTATGGCACCAAGGAAAAAAATTTTGGTTGTCATTTTTGCTTTATCTTTTTTAGTTTGCTCACAAGTTGTTGTTTACATTGATCATGCAGCTATAAGACATCTCATGTCGAAAAAGGAAGCCAAACCTCGACTACTCAGGTGGATCCTTCTTTTACAAGAATTTGACATGGAAGTTAGAGATAAGAAGGAGACCGAGTCATCGTCGATCATCTGTCTTGTTTGGAATCTGCTCCAAGCAAGGAGACCAAAATACTTTAAGAATTTTGGGATGAGAAAATCTTTTCCAACAACTCATGTGATGAGGTAAAATTGATAGAGAGTTCACCTTGATTTGCTGACTTTACAACTTTTCTTGCAAGAAATTGGCTTCCCATAGGATGGACGTCAAAAGAAGAAATTCTTTTTGGATGTGAAACATTACCTGTGGAAAGATCCATATCTCTTTAAAGTTTGTGTAGATCAGGTAATTAGACGTTGTGTCCCCAAGACTGAATTCAAAAGCATTCTTACATATTGCCACACAAGGGAGGCTGGAGGCCACTTCAACCCTAATCGGACAACTGCAAAGATCTTAGAAAGTGGATTCTATTGGCCCACCATTTTTAAAGATGCACAAGCATTCTATAAGTCATGTGATCAATACCAGAGGACTGGTAACATTTCCAAACTTCATGAAATGCCCCAAAATAGTATGCTATATTATGATATTTTTATGTGTAAATTGACTTCATGAGACCTTTTCCTAAGTCATTTCATAACGAGTACATTTTGGTTGCTGTAGATTATGTATCTAAGTGGGTAGAGGTCATTGCCACTCCTACTAATGATGCAAATTTGGTGGTCAAGTTTTTGTAAAAGAATATTTTTACTTGATTTGGCACACCTAGAGCTATAATCAGTGATAATGGCACGCATTTTTGTAACAAATTATTTGCAGAACTTTTGACAAAATTTGGAGTTACTCATAAACTCAGTACCTCATATCATACTCAAACATGTGGCCAAGTTGAGGTATCTAATAGAGAAATAAAATGTATTTTAGAAAAATCTATGAATTCATCTAGGAAGGATTGGTCTTTAAAATTAAATGATGCTTTGTGAGCCTATCGCACTGCTTTTAAAACTCATATTGGAATGACTTGTGTTTGGTAAGGCATCTCATTTACCTGTTTAACTACAACATAAAATTTATTGGGCTACTAAATTTCTTAATTTTGAGACTATAGAAATAGGGAAGGAAAGACTACTCAAGCTGAATGAACTTGAAGAATTTTGAAGTAATGCCTCTGAAAATAGCAAAATATATAAGGAGCGCACAAAATATTGGCACGACCAACGCATACAAACTAAGTATTTTAAACCTTGTCAACAAGTCCTCTTGTAATATCCCAAATTTAATTCACATGTAATCACATGGGTTAATATTATATCATATTATTAATAAGAAAATTGATATGCGTTAAGGCATGAGTTATAACTCATAGTATTTGATCGTTGAAATTTAGCGAAAATTTGTCTAAGGTATGAAAATATGATCTTTGAAAATATTAGAATTAAGAAAATTAAAGTCCCAATAATTATTTCTATATATCAAAATATTATAGATGTGATTTTTAACAATTTTTATGATGTGTTTTACTTAGGTAAAACATAGATGCAAAATCGGAAAATCTGTGAAATCGTGATTTTTGTTCTTCGAACAAAAATTTAGATTTTGGTACATTGGTTATTTATTTTTATAAATATTTTATTTGAATTCAAATAGGGGATAGTTTCTTATTTACATGTAATGTCTTAAGTAAATGATTAAATAAATAAATAAATAATGACAACTATAAGGGTATTTTTGTAACACCAATATGACCGACCTTAAAGTCAGTATTCTTCTGCCTTATCTGTACCTATGCCTCCTCTTTTCGAATCATCTTCATCACAATATCTGACCTAAGGTCATCCAAGGCTAATTGAAGAATATTGAAGGAGGGGTGAAAAATCTAGGGTTCTCAACCTTGGTGAGTTCTTCTATGACCTTTTGGTGATTATAATTGGGTAATTTTCAATTGGAGTTTCTGTGACCTTTTCATGATTTTTCTCTTCCAAAACTTAGTTAATCATTGGGTGAAACCCAAGTTATTCATGAGGAAGAAGAATGAACCCTAGGTATAACTAAATCATTCCCGAAAGTTCAGTCCATGATTTGCATACCTTAGGGTTATTATCTTTAAGTTCAGTCCATCATTCCCGAAAGTTCAGTCCCGAAAGTTATGTTCTTATCTTTAAGGTACTATCACTCTGTCCGCTCAAATTGTTACCCGAATTTGTAAATTATGTATTAAATTCAATATGTCATGTAATTATTTGATAATTTAGGGTGTTATAGAAATTGATGTTATGACAGTTGGAATCACTCTAAAATGATATGTGTAGAGAAAGTTATAAATGTTTTACTGAGCCTTACTCAGTCTGTCAGGATGGAACTTAGGGCAAATTATGCTAGTATTGGTAAAATTTATTGTGCTCAGCACAAATAGATATAAATTCAAGCAATTTTATGATTGCACCCTGGGATGTCTACTATTTGGTAAAATTAAAAGTATCAGAACAGGGAATGGTTATTATTTTATATAAATTATAAAAGTAGTGTCACTCAGTCTATCAAAACATAGAAATAAGATAAATGTTAGGCTGAATATTGATTTTCCTGTGGACAAACCACATTGAAATAAGATCTTAAACTTTTATAGATTAATATATTAACAACCAGGAAGTAAGCAAAATTGAAATGAATAAATTTGGTTATCCATTCAAGCAGATACGAATTTAATTTTATTACGTATACAATCTGTCTCAATAGTAGGTCAACTCTTGTGATAAATAGTTACTTAAGTAATGAGAGTAAGTACTTAAGGGTCATGTACCTCTTCAATTAATTATGTTTCATGTGTGATAGGTTTGTATTCAGATCATAGAAGTAATGTGTTCTTATTGTTATTGTATAGGAGTAGATGAGTAAAGTAGTGAAAATGGAAAGGAAAAACCTTTTGGTAGCTCTTATAGGTAAGTTGATTTCTCCTACTCTATGTTTTCACCTCTTTTGAATTTGATGTGACAATCGATTGTTATATGTATTAAATATGTTTTGGATAGGTTCTGAATTGATTTCGAGAAATGCAACTATGAAAAGTATATATGAATAAATTACGAAAAGTGCAATCTTGTTCCGTTTGAAATGATTGATCGAGTGATGGTACAATTAAAAAGCATATGTGGTATGTTAAGGATTGATTTAATAAAATACAATCCTATTCCGTTTGAATCAGTGTTCGACATGATTCATCTTCTGATAATGGGATGAGATAGGCTGGAGCTAAGTGCCATGCGAAGCTAAGTGCCACATCGTGAGTAGTCCCGATGGGTGCCACCTCTAGAATCCGTAGGGTCCACCTCTAGAGTCCACCTATCGTTATATGATATGTTCCCCGAAAGGGATGAGGTAGAATGGATCTAAGTGCCACATCGTTGATCACGATGGGAGCCACCTCTAGAGTCCACCTACCGACCACTAGCTAGTTGGTGATCCGTGCATGCATATGAGAGTGTTGCATTGCATACATATGTTTGATATGTTTAAATGATAATGATTGTGAATTGAGTGGGATGATTTCGATTGGAATGTTATATATGTGTTTATTAAATGTATGAAAATATTAATTTTGATATTATGATTAATGATTGTATTTTTATGTTTACCAAATTTATTAGATTGTAACACATATCTTATGAGTTGTCAACTTACTGAGTTATTTTTGCTCATAATGTTGTTTCTAATATTTGTCATATTCATATAGCTCGTTGGAGATCATGCGAGGTGATAGTCATAAAAGAATTCTATAACATACTTAGTGGTATGAAGAGAGGATTTATGTCTCTCGTATCTTTCTATTAAGATGTCGAGAGAGCTAGTCGTGTTTATTACTTATGTCAAAATAAGTTGTATTGAAAATAAAGTCATTTTGTCAAATGTACGACTTAAGGTGTATCATTTTGCTCAGAAATGATCACATATGATGTAATTTATTTAATGATATACTTTTACACTTATGTTATAAAAGAAGATTAAATTACATCACGTTTTCGCATTTTTTTCAAAATTTTATTTGATCGTCTGTAATGAGTCGTGAACTCCGATTTAACTCGCGGGTTAAATCGGGGTAGTGACACCTCCTATGTGAGGATATTTCCAGGTAAAGTCAAGTCTAGATGGACATGCCCTTTTCTCGTAGTTACCTCATCACCTTTCGGAGCGATTGAAATTTGCACCATGGACAAACAACATCAATTCAAAGTCAATTCTTATGGACATCGTCTCAAACACTATCTAGGTGGTGTTCATCACTAGGAAGTCCAATATGTTATCCTTATTTATCCATGATATTGTATGACTAAGTCAAGCCGAGGACTATAAATCAGAACTACACTGCCTCAAATTCATTTTTATTTACCTCTAAATTTTTTTCTTTGTGAAAAAAAGGAGCCTTGGAAAGTTTTGCAACATGGCCTCAGAGCCATGTTTTCAACTGACCGTGTGTTGTATACGCGCAGGCTATACTTTCAGGTAACACGAAATGTTTTAAGGGACACGGGACGTCATTCCAGCACATGGTGGTAGACAGTTGTCTAGTACTCCAAGAGAACACGACCTATGTTGATGTAAGCTTGATCCATGTTGCTTTTCAGCACTGACGGAGATATCATATGGTAGTCAAACACGGATCACGCCACTTCGTATTTCGTGCATCCACCACCTACCTGCATTTACAATGCGGGCCGAGTTGCGTATAAGATGCCCTGCATCAGATCGACCTCACATCCACTCCGGTCAACTTCCATTTCTCCGGCGAGCCACCATCTGTGATGCCGCACGTCGACTTGCAGCCGCTTTCACGTACCACGGGCCGTTGTCAACTCCTCCGGCCATCTTCGGAGAACACCCCGCGACACCCATCACAGTCACTGACACTTACCGTTGCTGCCGTCGCTGCCGCCTTCAGCCGCTTTGACGTAGTCGCCCATGTCAAAGGTTCTGCCAGTCGTCATCAACTCCATCGGCCATCTTCCATCTTTCTTGCGAACCACTACCTGCACCGCTGCATGAAATCCACCGCCACCGACAACCGTCATCGCCGTCGACACTTGTTCCTCAAACGAGACAAGCCTTCAAACTCCGATGAGATCAACTTCTTTTTGGAAAACAGACCATTTCTCTTTGACGCAGGCTATTTCTCCTCAAGTAAAACGCATTGCGTTCTCCAACACGGATTGTTTCCTTTGATCATTCGAAATGCGTCGGCTTTCTCCGATGCCGGCTATTTTCTCACCATGGCAGCACCTCAAACCTTCGACATGGATTTTGAGGAAGTTGGATTGGATGCACCCGAGCCTACCATGGTACCAAGACATCCATATGTTGATTGCAGAGATGGGGATCATGCTTGAGCCTTAATGGGGCTCTGTCGAATTGAATCAGCGGCCACTAAATTTGCTTGTCCTTATTTTATGCACGATACAGTGTTGTCAGGGCCGGACTGGTCCAACCGTTGACCGGTCACAAATCTGGCCCACTTGAAGCCCCAAAACTAGACCTCCATTTAGACCAGATTGAACCGGATCGAACTGGTCAAAACTAGTTAAAATCGACCAAAAGCAAAAAAAATCAGATTGAACCGCATTTTTGGTCTAGTTAAAATTTTTTTATTATTTTTTTTGTTATGAGATGATTTGATAAAATTTATTACTATAAATTTTAAAAATATCCAAAAATGGACTTTCTCATACACATTCATATTGGCCCATTAGTCCCCTCCTTCATTTATAGTTGTCCATTTACTCTCACTTTGCTACTATTAGCAATGTGAGACTATCTTTGTACACTCACTTGTTCTTTCTCTCTTCATTTAGTCTTGAATTTATTAAACTTTGAGCTTTAACTCATGATCTTATTTCATTTTTTAATATCATAAATGTATATTATAATATAAATTAATTATATAATTATTATATTAATATAATATTTATCATATTAGATAAATTAATTTGAATGAATAGTGCACACTTCTTTGTTATATGTATAATATACAACAATACTATAATATACTTAGTATAGTATAATATTATATATACAAAACTTTAAATTTCTTTGATTTAGTATATAATAAGTCAAATAAATAGTTAACTACTCATTATACCATATATTTATTTATAGAATATACAATCTTGTCATAATATTTTAAAAAAATATATGTAATTTTTGCTTCTAACATAAAAAAAATAAAAATATGAAATACATAAAAAAATAATCAATAGAAAATTTGTATATACCTCCAGTGGAGCCAATCCGGAGATGGGTTGTGGCTGAATGAGCGCGGGCAGTGGCAAGGGGTCATCCTTGTGGTGACGTCAGACCCAACTCGCGGTCGCCTCCCTTGCCTTCCTCCCCGTCCGCCTTCGCGACCTTCTCCCTCTTCCTGAAAGTAGCCTTGCGAAATCTGGATCGTCTAATGGGGATCGGACGATCCAGAAAATTGGGAGCAGGGAGCTCCCAACTTAAGTTGGGAGCATCCCCAATAAACCCCTTTGAAAAGCATTCTAGAAAGAAGAAGGGCGCATTGATATCGAAGGTTTGGTCACACTCATTGCACGACACTATAATTTATATTTAAAATGCAATGTAGTTAAAAGTGCTTCATTCCTTGATCGAGGCAAGGTAGTTCATATGAGGCTCATTACAGTAAGAAATAATAGATTTTTCTTCACTTTTAGAGGCAGATCTGACAAGATTCCATGAGCAAATCGGGCTTTTACAGGTCTAACTAGTTATATTTTCCACCATTGGCCATTCCACTTGACAGTGAGGAGCCACTTGAGGACGAACCAAGACCTCAGCCATCATAAGACGGTGCAGGACCCTCACAGCCCCCACAGATGACTCAGACATATTACCCACCCCCTCCTACATCCGCTCCTTCTCCTTGGCAGGCATAGATGGATGCTATACAAACTAATCAGACACGGTACCATTTATTAGTGATGGATCAATGAAACTGCATGCATGTTGCTGCCCAGGAGGATCGAGCAGTACTTCAACGCCTTGTAGAGGACGTCGAGAGGTTCGTCAGACACTCCAGTAGCACTAGAGTCCTACGGATCCAGATGATAACACCTTTGGACCTCCACCTCCACCAGAGTTTGATTAGCAGGGTTGTGTCTTTCACTCTTACTCTTTTGTTGTGTCTTTTTGCTATTTTGATGTACGCAAACTCGTCCGACTGGTTGAACACTTAGACAATGTTTCTTTCAAGTTCAGGGGTTGCATGCATTTCATGTTTCTTACATCATGATAATCATTTGTTTTTCCAAACTTTGAAAAAAAAAGGAAATATCTCACTCCTCACTAGTCTCAATTTTTTTTATATTTCCTTATTCTTAATCGAAGGTTTCAAGAACATCTCTTTGCTTATGAAATTCTTTATCAAAGTTTTTTTTCCATTTATCGCCTTAGTATAGGGTTTTTGGAAAAGTAGTTGGAGCTGATTCGAATTATTTTGCTTTGACGATCTCTATCTATTAGTGTCTTCTCGATTTTCACAAAAGTAGTCTTCTTATTGACATTTCTAAATATATCTTGAACAAAAAAAATGTCCAAAGAATTTGAATAAAATAAAATGTGTTATCTCTAGCACCTTAGTGTGTTCGGAGCACTTTGAACCACTTTGAGCAAGATGGAGGAGCACGCAAAAAAAAAAAAGAGAGAAAAAGTTCATTTTGTATTTATAAATTCAACATTAAGACTTCTTTTATCTATATAGTTGAGACTAACTATTTATTGATATAAAAATGTCTTAGCATCATATATTCTTTGAAGCAGAAATCAATTGGAAAGAGAAGAGATACTTTGGCGATCTATGAAAAATAAACAATGAGAAGAGAAAAGTAAACACTCAAACTTGGGGATTGTGATGCATGCTCAATTTTACATATTATCTTGCACTTCAATAAGTTAAAATTGAATGAACACGCATCAATTTGCTAATATTTTTTTGGAAATCTTATTTTCCTTTTTTAATTATGTGATTTTTCACGGAATTTACTTGGGCGGAGAAGAAAACAGCCCGCGTCCAAGTGACATGGGCCGTGTTTATCAAAGTCGCGTCAACCCCAACACGGGTCAGGGGAATTCTATCACGCGCTGATTAAAATGGGCGTTTCATGTCAACACGGGTCGTGTCCAATAATAACGTGAAGATTCCTACCGTGATTCTAGAAGACAACACGGCCCGTGTCGCCATGTTAGTTATATCGGACGATTGACCACACTAAGTCAAGAACCATGTAATCACAACATTAACCAACACGACCCGTGTCATTAATGATACCTTCTGTAACGCCCCGAGACTCACGTGACTTTCACGTGCTCAGAGTCATCTCAGAGGCGCTACACAATTTTTTATAAAATATTTTTGCGGAATAAAATCTATAAATGCATAATATAAACCATAAATACGGAAGACTTTTCAGAATATAATAACTAATAATCCATAATAATCAAAATGCTAAAACATCCATAAGTTTACAATTCTAATAAATGCGAAAATAATAAAACTAAATAACTAAATCTAAAGTCATGTGCAACATCTGTCTGTTACTGAGCGTAGTCACCTGCAGGACCATCATCTATAGCTCTCTCACCTGCACGGATCCAGGTACAGAGAAATATCCATGAGTATAAAAATACTCAGTACGTAGGGTCTAAAAGACAATCAATATGCTCAATCGAAAATAAGGTATAATCAATGATGAGTCAATTGAGCAATCAATACAATAATCAATTAACAATTTATCAATATAAATAATATATCAGGCTATGGTCAAAAGACCAATATAAATTAATAACAATTTTCCAACTAACAATTATCAATTGCCTGATCAATAAATCTATATTCAATTAACAATTTCCAATTCAATAATCAATGGTCATTGGCCAATAACAATTCGATTCAATAGGGCAATAACAATTGCCAACTCAATGCCAACATATCCAAATGACCATGATTCAATTTTATTCAATTCAATTTCAATTTCAATTCAATTCAATTTACAATGTTCAGAGTTATCCAATTCAATGAGGAGCGCTCAGTCAAATAAGGGACACCATGCCACTTTCATGCAGACCAATGGGGGATCAGTGACATGGCAAGCCCGATACAATTCAATGAGTTCGTGTATGGTGGGGGACGAGTGGCAATACACAGGACATCCATAGCTTTTACACTATCTGCCCCATTCAATTCAATTCAATTCAATTGGTCCCGGCTTAGTGGCAATCAATAGACATGGGCCCAGTAGCTTTCGACTTTTATCTTGTTTACCTAAAATGTCTATCTTTGATAAATTATCAATTAGGTTAGATAAGACCTGGACCAAAAATTAAATAGGCCAACAATACAATCATCAATCAGATCAAAGTCCATCATATTATAAACAGAACAATCACCAACAATATAATTAGTAAATCAAATTAATATGATAACAACAATAATAATCAATAATTAAAATTTATCCAAAAATAAATCATAACTCTCGGTCATATCCTCTCTATACTATTCTTCTATATTATATATATATAATCTGGCCGAGAGATTAAAAAAGGAGATTTCCACTTCAAAATTTCCTTTTTCTCTCTCTACATGAAGGTTAACAAAATAATTTCCTTTTCTCACTTTTTCCTAATTTTCTCTCTCTACTTTTATCTTCTCGGCCATAAACACTCTTTCCCTTTTTTTTCAATCTCACTCTTACTTTGTCCAGGTTGGTTTGGCGACCGTAAATCCACTTCCTTTTTTTCTTTTTACATCTTTCTCTCTCTATCCTTTTTCTCGGCCGTAAAACCTTCTTCTCCAACTTTTTTTTTCTTTACGGCCAATCCGTTTTTCCCTCTCATTCTTTTTTTTCTTGCTTTTACTGCTTTCCATCTGTACGTGAATCCCGCCTTCTCGTTACGCCCCCTTTTTTTCTCTGCGGGCGTAAACGCTCTTTCTCTTTCTACCTCCTTTACTACCGTAAACAACGTCGTAATAGCAAATAAAAATTGCGGCCGTAATAATTCTAATTCCAAACTAGATTGCACCGTAAAATATCACAACACAATAGAAAACGGAATCCCCCTACGTACCTGTCGCCCCTTTCTTTCTATCCCTGAAAGTCTCGCCTGCGTCGCCGAGGAACCGCGTCCGCCGCCACCACAAGGGACACCACACCATCAGAAATAATCTCTTGGATGGCCGGCTCCAATTCTTTATTTATGGAGTTTATAGATTCTTAATTATACTCTAACTATATTATCTAATTCCACCCAATTTTAAATCCTCGAATTTATCTACTTAACCAATTCATATTTTATTCTAATATTTGATTAGATAAATTCCAAAATTAATTGAGTAATCCTATCACTAATTAAACTCCTCTCAATTTTATTTTCTTATTTTTGGAATTACACTAATATTAATAATAATATTTCCCAAAATAAAATAAAACAATAAAATATCTATTTATTAAATCCTGAAAAATCAGGTCGTTACATCATAACCTCCTTAAAAATAAATTCGTTCTCGAATTTGAATAAAAAAAATTATATTATCTTATCTAAATAATTTTAGAAAATATCTTCTCATTTCTTCTTCCAATTCCCAGGTGGCATCTTAATCTCTATGATGTGTCCAAGCCACCCTCACCATGGGTACCATTTTATTCTTCATATGCTTAGTTTGGTACTCCAAGACTTCTATAGGCTGTTCAGCATATGTCAGATCTACATTTAAATTTGGTTCATCCATATTCACCACATTAGCATCATCATGTTGGTACTTGTGCAACATTGACACGTGAAAGACATTATGCACGTGTCCATATGATGGAGGCAACGCCAACCTGCAAGATGCGTCTCCGATCAATGCAAGTACTTCGAAGGGGCCAACATATCTTGGACTCAACTTACCCTTCGTGCTGAATCTCATTACCCCTTTCATTGGAGAAACCTTTAACATAACTCGATCTCCCACTTTAAAAATTTGTTCTCTTCTCTTTTTGTCATCATATATTTTCTGTCTTGTGAATGCTGCTTTCAACCTCTCTCTAATAAGGCGAACTTTTTCAGCATCTTCCATGATTTGCTTCATTAACTCTTCTGACAAGAATTTTCATCCTCCCACCTCACTCCAACAGATGGGGGAGCGACAAGGCCTTCCATACATGGCTACAAATGGTGCCATACCTATGTTAGAGTGGTAGCTGTTATTGTATGCGAACTCGATCAGTGGTAGTTGCGTGTCCCAACTGCCACCCCAGTCCAATGCACATGCGCGGAGCATATCTTCTAATATCTGAATCGTCCGTTCAGATTGCCCGTCTGTCTGAGGATGTAACACAGTACTGAAATTTAATTTTGTTCCAAAAGCACTCTGGATGCTCCGCCAAAATTTGGCCATAAATCGTAGATCTCTATCCGACACAATGGAGACTGGCACTCCATGTAGTCGGATAACCTCCTTAATATAAATGTCCATCAGACTTTCGACGGACTGTTTCCATTTGATGGGGATGAAGTGGGCTGCCTTGCTAAACTGGTCCACCACCACCCATATTACATCATGGCCTTGTTGAGTACTTGGAAGCCTAGTGACGAAATCCATAGTCACCTTTTCCAATTTCCATTGTGAGATTCCAAGTTCTTGTAACACACCGTAAAGTCTCTGATGTTCCACTTTCACTTGTTGGCATACTAGGCATCTTGCAACGTACTCAGCCACATCCTTCTTCATATTATTCCACCAGAAGGTCCGTTGCAAGTCCTTGAACATCTTCGTGCTTCCAGGATGAATGGAGAATTCTGACTTGTGGCATTCATCCAACACTTGTCTTCTCAATGCTTCATACTCAGGGACCCACAATCGTCCCTTATATCTAATCACTCCATCTGTGATTGAAAAATCTGTAGGAATCTTTTCGCACAACTTAAGTTGGTGATTGTACTCGTTATCATTTGGTTGTGCTTTATCTATCTTCAATAGTAGCTCGGGTTGCATGTCGAGGTGTGCCATAATTCGTATACCGTCGTTGCTAGTCATTGGACTCACCTAGATGATGCAGTCAATCATGTTCCAACGACTCACTCTCAGGCATGCGAGTGATCCTCCCCATTTTCTATTCATTAATGAATAAGATCAACCCAAATTTTTGGTAAATAAATATATTTTATTCATTTATAATATCTAGAAAATCATTATTTAATATTCTAGAATTATTAAATTCTGAAATTCAAGGAAAATTGGAAAAGCTTATTAAAGAGATAAGAAGGAATTTGAGAGGTATTGGATTTAATTGAGTTGTTATGAAAGGAAAATTAATTAATCTCGGATTTAATTAAATCTGAGATACTATGATGTGGTAAATTATTAATGGATGGCCAAGATTAATTTTAAAAGAGTATAAGGCCTAATAGAATTGATATTGCAAATATGCACCTATAAATAGGTATTAAAGGTGGCTGGAAACCCCTTTTTCTGCCAAACAAAATTTTGCCCTCTTTTTCCTCTCGTTTGCACGCGAACTGAGGCACCTCCAAGAACGTGTGGCGGCTGATTTTGAAGCCTGCGCATAGAAGAAGAAGTTCTAGGTGGTGGCCGTGAGTTTCAGTGCGAGGACAGAGAGCAATCGCCGGCCAAAGTTCGGCGTTCGTGCAGATTTCCAAAGAAGGAATTACAGTTGGTTTTTCAGCCAAATTTAGGTACGTAGGGGAATCTCTATGTCGTCAGTTTTTCGCGACATGGAACCCTAATCCCTTGTCCTTTGTACCAGGATTCTATTGATGTATTGTATGCATAGTTTGAATATCGTAGGACAAAGTTATGATGGTCGGAAAGTCGTGTCGGAACGCACTTTTCCGTCGGCGGTAGAACCCGGCCCGGGTTCTGCTGTGCCTGGCCCGGATTTGGTTGAATCCGGACCGAGTTGGAATCGAAACCGGATTGGGTTGTCCAACCCGGCCCGGGTTCCTGTTGACCCGATCCCGATTCAGGCTTCGGCTCAAATCGGGTCACGGCGTGATGGATTTGGGGGTGAACCGGCCAACTCGGCCCGGGTTCATCACACGCCCGGCTCGGGTTTGCCCTGGCCGAGGTGAGTTTTGATGTTTTCGAACACGGCCCGGGTTCCACCCGACGCAGGACGGGTTTTGGGAATGGAAATTGTGATTTTGGATAATTTATTATAGATAATTGTATGGCTATCATGGTTTATCGTTCTTAATCGTCCCTGATCATATCACACACAAATCTGACATTATCATATCTTTTAGATTTGATTTGAGAATTATGTCATTGTTATCCTGTCATATTGTGTGATCTATTATTATGCGATCCAGTAGTTTTCCCCTGATTGGATCCTTGTCTAACCTAAAGTGAATTGTTAAAGATAGGTCTTTAGGTTAAACAAGATAAAAGATGAAAACTGCTGGCTCTCCATGTTCTCCGATTGTCTCTAAGCCCCCTGGAACATTATTATTATAGTATTGTATGGGGCAGATAGTGTACCTAGAGGTTTGAGACGTCATCCTTTAGGGAAGCTATGGCTGTCCTGTGATGGCCATGGTCCCCCACTATCAGAACCTATTGTTAGCGCTATTATTGGAGGGCGGCTTGCCGTGGCATTGATCCCCCACTGGCCTACATGAAAGAGACATGGAGTTTCCTATAATTGGTTGAGCGCTCCCTAACTTAATTGAATTGAAATTTAATAGAATTGAATTGAATTGAAATTGAATAGAATTGAAGTGAATTGAAATTGAATAGATGCCATAGTGATCAGGCATAATTGATAATTGATATTGATTGATCCTTGATCTCTTACCTGATCCCCTTTATTGATTGATCCTCATCATTGATTCATGATCTTATTGATTATTGAGTTTTTTTCATATTGTCATATCCTGTGCTCTATTGATTATTATTCCTAATTGATTATTGATTATTATTTTATTATTGAGCACTGTTGATCTACTTATCGTTATGGTTAGACCCTACGTACTAAGTATTTTTATACTCATGGGTTTTCCCCTGCATCTGGATTCATGCAGGTGAGATGATAGAGGATGGTGATGTAGGTGGTCAGGCTCAGTGAAAGGGATGTTGCACATGGTGTAAGATTTAGTCCTACTAGATTATTGGTTTAGCTTTTATTTTTCCACATATTTAGTATGATGGAGTCATGGACGTTTCCAGCTCCTTGACATTATATTTTTAGGCGATCTTATTTCCGCATTAATAGAGTTTATTTTCCGCAAAAATTATTTACATAGAATTGCGTAGCGCCTTTGAGATAACTCTAAGCACGTGATAGTCACGTGGGTCTCGGGGCATTACAAAAGGTATCAGATCCTAAGGAGAGGCACTTCTTATCTGTCTCTAATAGATAGAGTTGAGTCCATGTGCAACTGTCACGAGCAACCACTGCAACCATCGAGTAGGGTCAAGTAAGTATTGTATTGTTATATGGATTTTGGAGCTCACATTAATATAATTAGTATTGCTATTGTTATGTTGGAATAGCTGATATGGCCTTTTCGGACCATATCCCACGGGCTCCCAAGAATGGATTGTAGCCGGTCATTCGGCAGGCCCTATGCTCACAAGCTAATGAGCAGCAGACTTAGAGCTCAATAGGGAATAGATAGCAAATCGAGATCCACAATTGAACGAGGTTGAAGCGAGATTCTTTATGGATCCCACTTAGCTCACACTGAGTACACCCACCCATGAGTCTTGTATGGTAGTTGGGTATGATCGTAGAGACATTATAGAGGTTCTGAAGTTGCAACCCCTCAGTTCGACGGGAAGGGCGACTTCGAGGACGCAAAAAAATGAATTGAGGAGGTTGAGTAGATCTCCCTCAAGATGGATTGCGGCGAGGACCGCAAGTTCATCTACGTGAATTAGAAACCGGTTGGTGAAGCCATGGATAAAGTGAGGGATAACATAAATACTTAGATAATGGAAATAGAATTAATGGTATAAGGCAATGCCTAAGGAGGTTATTCCAAAAGGAATAACCAAAGTTCTAAGGAGGTTATTCTAAGGTTGAATAATCAAAGCCCTAAGGATGTTATCCCCACGTTATCCTTAAGGCACCATAAATTGAGATAAAAGTGAGGTCAACACAACAAGTAAAGCATGACATCTATTATCGAATAGTGAATTAAAGAAGACCTCAATGGATTCCTAATCATAAGGTTAGGAAAGATTATGAATTCAAATTGGAAAGTTGATCTCTAGGTTAGTTGAGAATGCTACCTCAGATAATAGAAAGGATAATGTTATGCCTTAATGATGATGATATAGAGATAGTCCACAAGTCATATTATACATGTGACTTATAAGGAATTATTTAGGACTTCATTGAATGAGGAAAAAAAATCTATCGTCATGCAATAAATAGTTATTGGATTGATAAATGTTAAGAACTTCTCGGCAGATCTAATCATGATTCCAATTAGGGATTACGACATGGTATTGGGCATGGACTGGTTGTCCTACCACGACGTCTATCTACACTGCCGAGCAAAGAAGATCATGATCGGAGCACCAGGAGGACCTCAGACTGTTGTCAGAGGCATGCCACTAAAGCTGGGTAAGGTCCTGGTATCAGCTATCAAAGCCCAGAAGCTACTGAAGAAAGGATGCCGAGGATTCTTGGCAAACGTAATCAAGACGGACCGGGCTGAGATAGACTGAGATAGCATTGAAGTGGTGAAAGAATTTCCGGACATTTTTTTTTATGATGTTTCAGGATTACCACCACGACGGGAGATCGACTTTCGCATCGATTTGGTGCCGGGTACTGCACTCATATCGAAGGCACCATATAGAATGGCTCCAGCAGAAATGTTGGAATTGAAGATCCAAATCCAAGAGTTGTTGGACAAGGGATTCATCCGACCGAGTGTCTCCCCATGGGGCGCTCCGGTATTATTCGTGAAGAAGAAGGACGGATCTATGCGACTGTGCATAGACTATCAGATATTGAACAAGGTCACCATAAGGAACAAGTACCCACTACCGAGAATTGATGACCTTATCGATCAATTGTCTTCGGCAAAGGTGTTCTCAAAGATCGACTTGAGAAGTGGTTACCATCAGCTTAGGATAGCTGATGACGATGTTCCAAAGACAGCATTCAGGATGAGATATGGCCACTACGAGTTCTTGGTGATACCATTTGGGCTGACCAATGCCCCGACAGCCCTTATGGATTTGATGAATCGAGTTTTCAGGCCATATCTGGACAAGTTCGTGATCGTATTCGTCGATGATATCTTAATTTATTCATCGAGTCCAGAGGAACATGAGGAGCATCTACGAGTCATGCTACAGACTCTCCGAGAGCACAAGTTGTACGCCAAATTTTCGAAGTGTGAATTTTGGCTAGAAGAGATAATGTTCCTTGGGCATATCATCAGCAAGGATGGATATTAGTGGATCCTGCCAAGGTGGAAGCAGTTGCCAACTGGGAGCAATCAAAGAACGTATCGGAGATTAGGAGCTTCCTCGGACTGGCAGGATACTACCAGAGATTTATACAAGATTTCTCCAAGATCGCATCGCCATTGACAAACCTCACAAAGAAAGGCATTAAATATGAGTGGCACGGAAGTGTGAAGACAACTTCCAAGAGTTAAAGAAAAGTTTGACGACGGCGCCTATTCTGACTATACCTTCAGGCCAAGGAGGTTATGTGATATATAGCGACGCATGTGGCACCAACTTGGGGTGCGTCTTGATGCAGCATAGGAAGGTCGTTGCTTATGCATCAAGGCAATTGAAGAAACACGAGAAGAATTATCTGACGCACGATCTCGAACTAGCAGCGGTAGTCTTCGCCCTCAATTTTCACAGATCACAAAGCCTGAAGTACATCTTTTCTCAGCGTGATCTGAACATGCGTCAGAGGAGATGGATAGAATTCCTAAAAGATTATGAGTTTGCCATCAGCTACCACCCGGGAAAGGCAAACTCCGTCGCTGACGCACTCAATAGGAAGTGGGTAGGATCACTAGTGTGCCTGAGGGTGAGTCGCTGGAATATGATGGACTGCATTATACAAGTCAGTCCAGTGACCAGCAGTGATGGTGTATGGATTATGGCACACCTCGGCATGCAACTTGAATTGATGTTGAAGATTGAAAAAGCACAACTGAATGATAATGAGTACGACCACCTACTCAAGTTGTGCGAAAAGATTTATGCTGACTTTTCAGTCACAGATGGAGTCGTCGGATACAGGGGACGTTTGTGGGTCCCTGACCATGATGGACTAAGAAGGCAAGTGCTTGATGCATGCCACAAATCAGAATTCGCCATTCATCTCGGAAGCACGAAAATGTATAAAGATTTGCAACGGACCTTCTGGTGGAACAATATGAAGAAGGACATAGCAGAGTACGTTGCAAAGTACATAGTATGCCAGCAAGTGAAGGTTGATCATCAAAGGCCATATGGAGTACTGCAGGAACTTTGAATCCCACAATGGAAATGGGAAAAGATAACGATGGATTTTATTATAGGGCTTCCAAGAACACAACAGGGCACGATGCGATATGGGTAGTGGTGGACCGATTTAGCAAAGCGGTCCACTTCATTCCCATCAAATGGAAGCAGTCCGTCGAAAGCCTGATGGACGTTTATATTAAGGAGGTTATCCGACTACATGGAGTGCCAGTCTCCATTGTGTCGGATAGAGATCCGCGATTTACAGCAAAATTTTGGCGAAGCATTCAGAGTGCCTTTGGAACGAAATTAAACTTCAGCACAGCGTTCCATCCTCAGACAGATGGACAGTCTGGGCGCACCATACAGACATTGGAAGATATGCTCCGAGCATGTGCTTTGGACTGGAGTGGCAGTTGGGACACTCACCTCCCACTGATTGAGTTCTCATATAATAACAACCACCACTCTAGTATTGGGATGGCACCCTTTGCAACCATGTACGAAAGACCATGCCGCTCCCCTATCTGTTGGAGTGAGGTAGGAGGACGACAGTTCTTGTCAGAGGAAATGAAGCAAACTATGGAGGATGCTGGAAAGGTTCATCTCATTAGAGAAAGATTGAAAGTAGCATTCACTAGACAGAAGACTTATGCTGACAAGAAACGAAGAGAACAGATCTTCAAGGTTGGAGATTGTGAGATCTTCAAGGAAGACTTAAATAAAATATCAAAGAAGATGTCAGTAAATATGGAAGTCCAAGAAAGTCTTTGATATAAACCAATAATAGTCGCACTAATCCATAACACTAATGATCATCAAGAGTAGAGCAGAAGTCTGATAAAATATTGATAACACCACGTATCTATGAGAAGGAAATAACTAATGACAATATAAATAATATCCTAAGACAACTCCACATGTACTAGATCATCACAAACATCATCAGTCGCGGATAAGACCTAGTCCGGCCATCGACCCGAATTGATCAACAGGTCAGGTCGAACCGGTTGGACTGAGTTAAACCAGATGATTGGACTAGATAATATAAATTAATATAAGAATAAAATAAGTTAAAGAGATTGTTATAATATTGTTAGTATATAATATCTTATTTAACAAAAAATATAATATAAAATAATTCAAATTAAATGATATAATAAAGAATATAAAAATATTAATTAATTAAATTCTTGAAAATTTAAATAATAATTAAAAACAAAAAATATTAATTAAATAATAAAAACTATTCTTGAAAATTTCAACATTGCACCATCTATGTATCATATTTATTGATAAAGAATATAAAATATCAATTAGTTAAATTAATAACTATTTAATAATGTTTTTTTTGAAAAAAAATAGAATATATATTGGACAAATGCACCAAAACATATTATTATGATACGTAAGATGAATATAAATTATGATGATACATTTCCTCATTTCAACAAGAAAGTATTATTTTATTCATACAATATAATTATAATTTTAAAAAATTGAAATAATTTTATTTTATATATGGATTCATGAGTGGGTGCCATTTTACACTTTTAAGCTGTATGTATACATATAATATTATTAGCTACACTCAAAATATAGTTATAATATATATATATATATTCATAATGAATATAAATTATTTTATTTATTGTTAAGTATTAACATTTTTCAGACTTTTTTGTTTGAAAAATAATATTAAAGATACATAATTTCATTAGAAAATGCTACTTGATATTTTCACGCTTTCTTGTATATATAAATATAAATATAAATATAAACATAATATGTATTTATTAACTTCAACAAAAATTGTTAGTACTAAATGATGTGATAATCGTTGACATTATTAAATTTACTATACTATTATTTTATGAATATTGATCCATTATTATTATCATAATATTATAATTAAAATATTGATGTTTTATTAATAATTAATATAAATATTATTATTAGAATAAGAGATGCAATTCATAACTTGATATTTGCAATCTCTCCTGATATATTAGTTAATAGTTCTAATATTTGATATTTTTATTTTAGAAAGAGAAATATAAAAATATATACATCTACATATGTGCAATATTTTTTTTACTCACACGGCCTACACTAAAAAGTTCGCACATGCTCTTCCATTCAAAGTGTATATCGAGTATGCTAATGGATTTGGAAGTGCCCTTTATTTATAGCTACAAATTTGGAATAATTAAAAATTTAATAAATTAAATTATGTATTTTCATAAATAACTTTTGAATATCATAATGATACTTTATCATTTCAACACAAAATATATATATATACATCAAATCTTATTCATGCGATGTCTTAATAATTTTAAGTTTATTTGAAATAATTTATTTATATGAAGAATTCATGAGACGATGTCACATGACACTTTTAACCTCTACTTTAATAAGTACAAATCATTCTTATGATTAGTATATACTTGACTTCATAAGAAAATAGCACAAAATATTGTCTTCCTTCTAATATGATTAAATATGAGATTTAATATTACATTGTAAACCTAATACAAATAATTTTTAACATTTTTATTTTATCATTAGCCACATATCGATCAAAGTTATGAGTTTTATTGATGAAATATGAATTTCATCCTTTAAAGTGCTTATGAAAATTATAAATTGTCCTTCTTTTATAGTTTTATTCTTCTCTTTGAATGTTGCAACCTTCAAATGTAAGACTAAAAACAACAAATAGTAAGTTTTAATATATTTATTATTTATTTAATAATTTACATAATATAATATGTATCAAAATAAGACTACAAAATTTTTCAAATGTTATGCAAAATATTTATCTAACAATAATGATTCCAACAACTCTAGAATTAGTTAGATATCAGCAAAAAAATAATATAATTAAGACATAATTTTAGTACTTTGCTAATTTGTCCTAATACTTCTTCTTTTAACAAATATATATATATATATATATATATATATATATGTATATATATATATTATTGATATAAATTTAATATAATGAAATCAATTAAATTAGTGTGCTATAATAATTTGTTATTGTACCATTCAATCACATACTCTAAACTTTTGTATCACCAACATTTTGATTTTGGTCGAGATCACAAATAATCTACATCATTGGATCAAAATAATGCCAATCTAAAGCTTCAAAACTTGTGATTGCATGACATAATTTGTAATTGCACACTAATATGTCTCTTTATGCAAATGAGTATTAAAACTTTTTTAAATTATTTTAGTATCAATAATTTTTTTTATCAAAGTTTTGAGCCCTATTGAAAAAAAAATTGACTCCATTTGATAAGGCGACCACCAAGATTATAAGTTCTTCATATTTTATAGTGCCACTTCTCCCTTTTGATTTTGCAAACTTCAAATGCGAGACTAAAGTAAATGATACAAATTATAGTTTTGAATTTCTAATCAAATTTCAACAATTTTTTATTATTTATTTTAATAATATACATTATCATATCAAAACTATAACATTATTTCGACATCATGCAAAATATTTTACCTAACAATAATTATCTCAACAAACTCTAAAATTATATAGATATTATCCAAAATATAAATGCAATTAAGACATAATTTTAACACAACTTGCCCTAAGACTTCTTTACTTTTAATATATATATATATATATATATATGAGATTAATGGAGATGTAACTCCCCTTAGGTGAAACATTGTGTAACACCTATCGAATGGTCCAGATGAAATCCCCAAATCCTAATCGAACGATCGTCATTTCATCCGATAAAGAGCGTTGTTCTCCCCATCCAAATCGTTGGCCAACGCCGACACCGACCTCCCTATCGCGAGCATCGGCCATGAGCGTGAGTGCCAACAGCTTCTGCAATCGCAATCCTCACCATCGCAAGCGTCGATAGCCTCTACGATTAATGTCCTCTCCTCCGATCCCTAGCCTTCCCTCGGATCACCATTCTGCAAGTGTCCCCGACCTCACTGCAACCTCTTGTGAGTGAAACCCCATCCGTTGTAGGATGAAAGTGGTCACTGGTGACTAGGATCATCACGCAGCACTAGCGAATCATCGTGTGGTCACCAACGGCAATGGCGTTTAGAGGGGAGGAGCATAGGAGGAGGTTGCAAAGGCCGGCGTCGGCGAAGCTTGAAGGAGACAAGGGGAGAGGGAAACACGAGAGAATGCAGAGGTGTGATCTGGACCCTTGCTCTAAAACGGACGGCTCATATTAGAGTGTTTTACTAGGTTACACTTAAGAGGTGTTACACATCCATTAAATACTTGTTGGTACTAAATGAAATGGGTCTTAAATCTTTGTCACATTTTTGTTTTTACTTTCATTTTTGATTTTTTATCTTTTTTTCCTTCATCTATATTTTTATTGTTCTAATTTTTCTACTGTCAACCCTCGATATCTAAGAAGCAGTGTGGACAGTCCATCCCACGCGACATTACTAAGGGGGTGTTTCTCTAGATGTAATCTTTGTGGATTACCAGGTAATGTTGTATTAAATTACCTGGGTCCACCACATTACCTTGTTCACTTGTGACAGGTAATGGATAATCTGCATTGCCCAGGCAATTCACATTGCCTATGAAGTGACAATGCAGATTGCCTATGGGAGGGTAGGCAATCAACATTACCACCTGGGTTGCAATCTTTTAAATTTTACTTTCTGCATTTGTCCATTACAGTTTTATTTAAATAAATTCTAAAACATATTGAATAAATTATAATAATAATTAAAAAAATTATAAAATTAATCAAATAAATATTATAATTATTATGAATATATTATTATCATATTTTAAAAATATATTAGTTATTTTATAAACTTTAATTTTATGGATGAGAATATATATTTATGATTTAATTTTACGAAGTTAAAAATAATTATATCCATAAACATAATTCTTTTGATTAGGGATATATTGGTAAAAATCATATATTAACTCATAAATTTGCATTTTCTTATAAATAACTAATATGAATTGTCAGATAGATTACTTATGCATACTAAACAAGGTAATGTACATTGCTAGCAATTTAACAAGTGGTAATCTTTTTGAGAGACAATCTACATTGCTAGGTAATGTTGAATGGCAATGTAATGAACGCATCCTAAGTGCATTGTCCACAAATTATAGTTTAGCCTATCATGAAACCCAACTAATCCGGTTGGATTTCCCTCCTCACATACTTGGCAATGGCAAGCAAGGTTTTCAACATAAATTTTCAATACCCAGAAAGAATCAAACCACCTACCATTCCACCCTCAACCTATGTTGTTTGATAACTAATTGATGAGTGCACTGTTCGAAAGTTAGAGTTTAGCTCACTATTGAACCCCAACTAATATAATTAGATTGTCTCGCACCACGTATCTGATAGTGACAAGAGAGCATCCTAATATATATATATATATATTTTTTTTTTGCATTTACAAAGACTTGAATTTGAGACCTTGCTTAAACGAGTAGATGGACCTTTACCACTCCAACCAAATTCTTGTTGGTTGATTATTTTAATTGATTCATAACTTCTACCGGTTATCCCCAATTTGTCAAATTAGATGGGATCCATGCCAGTTCAAGGTTAATTATTTGAACTAGCTGGTTAAATAATATTGGATATTAGTTAAAATAAGATGAATCAATGAAGAATGTAGTGTAGTGTTTTCCAAAGAAAAGAGCTAGTGAGGAACAAGAATATAGCGTAGTGGCACACACCTTCACTAAAACTACAAGAGGTTATGAATTTGGATTTCATTACTGAGGTGTGTGTATTTCTTTACTTTTAATTTTTACTTTCTTTATATCAAGTCCAGAGTTCCCTTTGTAAAAAAAGAAGAAAATATGATTTAGAGTGATTTTTAATAAAATAAAATCCACTTGCTCATTTTTTATTTATGATTTTATTATTCATATAATTAATTCATAAGTTATCCATTTTTATTATAGTTATAATAAATTTTGTATAAAATTTCATACTTTTCTATCACATTATCGAACTTTAAAGTTTTAGTAGCATATTTTATATTTAATATAAAATTAAATACTTTCATGATAATTTTAATTTATTAGATATTTTTTAAAAATATGATTATATAAAAGTATGGCCCGGAAAAAATTACCTAAAAATTGATCCATTAGATGATGATTATTATTTATTAAATATTTTTAGGTAATTTTTTTATGGAAAGTCCGACCTCATACGAACTAGTTTCACCCATATGGATGAAGTCATTAAGTGAAAGGAAAAAAAAAGTAGAATTTACTCTTCGTTTTCTTCTTTTAAAATTTTATTCAAATAAAAAAAAGACTTTTTCTTTTTCTTCTCATCTTTTCCATTTTTTTACTAGTCAAGTAATGACAAGTGAGAGGGCTAAGGGAAAAGTCAAGTAAACATAGGCTTAGTCAACTAGAAAGAGAGGGCTAAGGAAGAAGTCTAAGTAGAGAGAGCTCAGCCTCTTCTATGCGTGTGTCCTATTTCTCGATAGGAGGAAGAGGACGCTCTGAAAAGATCTCCACATGTTGCCAGCAGAGTGTTGGGAAGGGGGTGATTTCGTGGTGGGGAAAGGAGTGAGAGAGAGCCTCGGAAACAAAGCAAGAGTTGGTGTTGAAAACAGGGCAGTGAGAAAACTCCCTCGTTGTCCCTCGGGAGCAGCACAGCCATGAGATGCTCGAAAGTGATAGAAGAAGGAGCTTTGCGGTTTGAAACTAGTGGACCACATATTTTCTTAGCAGTGCAACCAAGAAAAGAAAAAGAAACTGTGGAGTTTATTAGAAAAAAAAAAGAATGGAGAAGAGTACGAAGTTGTATCGTGAGATATTTTGTAAATCAAAAGTTTTGTGCTTTCATCCTCTCTCTCAATAATTATAAAAAAATGATATTATATGTTTTTACTGTTTATTATTGAGAAAGGTTTCTTTCTTCATTTTTGTGATAAAGTTTAAATATTTAGGATCAATTGTAAGACAAGATGGTGAGATTGATGACGATGTTAATCATAGAATTCAAGCTGATTGATGTAAGTGGAGAAAAGCCACTGGAGTTTTTTGTGATAGAAAAGTACCCAATAAAATTAAAAAAAATTCTATCGTACTACTATAAGACCAGTAGTGTTATATGGTAGTAAATGTTGAGTTATGAAGGGACAACATGAACGTAAAGTTGGGGTAGTCGAAATGAGGATGTTGAGATGGATGTGTGGTCATACAAAATTAGATAAGATTATGAATGACCATATACGTGAACGAGTTGGAGTGACTCCTATTAGTGAGAAAATTGTAGAGAATCGTTTGAGATGGTTTGGTCATGTTCAGAGAAGACCATTAGATGCGCCAGTAAGAAGAGTAGATCAAATAATTTGGAGTCCGATTAAAAGAGGGAGAGGGAGGTCAAGGCGGACACTTGGCGAACTAATAGAGCAAGATCTATTGGTGAATAATACACCGAAAGGTTTAGTTACTAATAGAGCGAAATGGCGTCGTATGATCCATGTAGCCGACCCCACCTAATGGGATAAGGCTTTGTTGTTGTTGTATTCCTAAACTAATTTATTTAATGTGTGATAAGCATATTTTATTTTGTACTGGTGATAAATAAATGCTTTATTGAAAAAAAAGTGGATTTGGTTCCAAAGTTCTTGCTCGCAGATGAGGTTGTTTTTTTATTTTACTTTTTCATACATGTATATATAATACTATTTAGTTTAATAATATATAATCTTAATTATTAATATATTATTAGAAAACTAATAGAAATAATTTTATTTAGTTGTAATAATTAAAATTATTTTTAAATTTGTTATAAAGTTTTTCATAGTATTATAATATAATAAAATTCATATTAATTAATTGGATTGATGTAAACATTCTAATTGTATTTATTATATTGTAATATTAATTAAATAAATTTAATGTAAAATATTATATATATATTATATTTATTATAATATAATCTTATTAATTAAAATTTTTAGTTGTTTTTAGAAAACTTATTAATAATATAATTTATATTATATTTGAATCTTAAGATATTATTTATGCAATCTATGCTATTAATAACATATAAAAAAATTAATATGACAGATTAATTTAAAAGGTGGGATTCCCGATGACATCCCTATCCCCTTTTTCAAAAACGGGCCGAGGGGAAGATTTTCAGCTTCAATCAATTGGCCTTCCGCGCCTTCCTCTCTTGGTTGCCCGCTTTTAGGGCTATCATCGGCCTCTATGGTAGAATCAATCGGAGAGGCCTGAGAGGCGGTGGTTTATCTTGTGGCGGATGTCAGTTGAGTCCGCTTATCTCCAGCTCGTGAACTTAGCTGATACTAGGATAACACTCAATTTTCTCAATTCATCAGTTCGATCTATGATTGATCATTCATGGATGTTGATAAGATCCTTCCATTTAGCAGCACCTTAGGATGGCATAGCCTGAGGTTCAAACGAGGAAAGGCTTATGGTGGATACCTAGGCACCCAGAGATGAGGAAGGGCGTAATAAGCGACGAAATGCTTCGGGGAGTTGAAAATAAGCATAGATCCGGAGATTCCCAAACAACTCTCCTATAATCCGAACTGAGGATGGGTTTTTGGAGTTAGCTCACCCTCGCGGGATTGTGACCCTTTGTCCCGACCATTGTAGCACGTGTGTCGCCCAGGGGCATAAGGGACATGATAACTTGACGTCATCCTCACCTTCCTCCAGCTTATCACCGACAGTCTGTTCTGGGTTCCACACTAATGGTGGCAACTAAACACGAGGGTTGCGCTCGTTGCGGGAACTACGCAATTTGCAGAGTTAGAAGCCTTTGCCAATTCGCTTCTGATCTCGATAAAGCTATCAATTGGCAAGAGGCTAACATAGTACGACACAACTTATTTTTTAAATAAATTTTAAATTAATAATTATTATGATAATTTTTATATGCTAGTACTTATTATTTTAAATAAATAAGTACATAATACTATTATTTACTATAATTTTACATATCATAAAATAATAAATTTATATTCTTAATTCTTGCTTTTTATTCAAACATTCATTAAAACTTATCTATCAAATTAATTTTTTAAATCTTTATTATTACATTCTTCATTCACACACCAAATCTAAATTTTTCTATCTAATTGATTAGTTCTCGAAAAATAATAAGAACTTATTTTTTACTATCTAAATAAACCTGAATTATCAATTGAGGTGACTTATTTCTTTATATAAAAAAAAGTAGTAGACAAATAATTGAAAACTAATATAAGTATTAGGACATCATGTCTTATGGGTAAAATAACCAATCATTTTATTTAGAAATGGTTGATAACAGCTTTTGTAATGACCCAAAATCCATCTTAAAAGGTTTGGACATTTAAAATAATTTTGTATCATTAAGTTATTCGACATACATCATTTAAAATTGGAAGACTTAACGATTTAGAGAAAATGATAATAAATAAAAACTTTTTCATAACCATATAATATCTTTTCCTTCGAACATCTCACCAGACATCAAATGCTTAAAACCTTTGTTACATTGCTCATTTAGAACTATAAGACTTTTTTATCCTAAGTATGTGCAACACTTCGTCATGAGCTTGAGCTGTCATCCATTATTTAATCTTAATCTCTTGCATGGATACTATATGCAGGATTTTTCAATTAGAGTATGTAAAGGTCATACATGTATGATAACCTATCACATGCGTTTATATGCGATGCATCATCATCATAATATTATAAGCATATAAACATGCATACCATGAACTATATCATAATCCTTATATGACATTATATCATTCTACATTCCTAACATAACACAATATTCTTGAAACATAAAGATCATGACATACCTTCTTAACTTTAAACCCATCCTCTACAAGGGTCACTAAGAATATTCATACATATTATTCACAAATAATAATGATATGTAACATATCATTTCATTTCACTTTCATTCCAAGTCATAAGTTATATCTTAGGAACATATATCATAATAGTGGGGGACTTTATTGATAATCATTTTAGGAATACACACTCTTTATGACGAGGAACAATGTTTCTTGAAAAGTACATTTTACTTTTCAGGCTTAAGTCCCCTTGAAGTACATACATAGGTGTAGGACTTTACTTTCCATCTTTACTTCATCATCATCTTCTTAACTTTCTTTATTATAAGATACTTTGAAGTTAAACTTCACTTTCATTCTTACATTATCTTATAACATTTTTGTAACGACCCAAAATTCACCCTAAAAGTTTTGGTCATTTAGGGCAATTTCACGTCGTTAGCCTATTCGTCATGCATCATTTAATAATGGAGACTTGGCCATTTAAAGAAAATCTTAATAAATAAAAACTTTTTTTATTTTTCATATCATAACTAATAATTTAGAAAACATTAAATGTCTAAACCTTTAGTACATCATTAACTTCAATGTTCAAATAGAACCATAAGACTTATTTAAAACTAAGCATGTGCAACACTTCGTCATAAGCTTGAGCTGTCATCCATCAATTAATCTTGATTACCTGCACGGAACCAGATTGCAGAGTTTTCCAGTTAGAGTATGCAAAAGTCATGCATGCCATGTTATCCTATCACATGACACTACATGCGATGCATCATCATCATCATAACAATAATATATGAATATGCATGCCATGAACTATATCATAGTAGCATGCAATAGAAACATACATTTATATCATTCATCACATACATGACATATCCTTTTATTTCACATTCATTGTCATGTACATTCTAGGAGTTTCTTCATAACTCCTTGATCATTACTTATTGACTTTTTTCATATTTTACATCTCCTCAGGGTTACTTTATAACCCTTTGGATCTTATTTCATCCTTCTTTTCTTTCTTTATTATGTGATCCTTTATGTGTCATCTTCATCCTTCATCTTTATCACATAATACCATCTTGACTTTCCTTCCATATCATAAGTCATACTTAGGAATACACACATCATAATAATGAGAGACTTTATACCTAGTCATCTTTAGAAATACACAGTTTATAATGAGGGCATTGTTCCTTTACAAAGTACATACACAAATGCAAAATTTTACGTCTCAGGCTTAGGTCCCCTTGAAGTATATACATATGCGTAGGACTTTACTTTTCATCTTTACTTCATCATCGTCATCTTAACCTTCATTCTTTGTTATAAGATACTTTTAAATTAACTTCATTTTCATTCTTACTTTATCACATAACATCTTTGATCTTAACATAGTTTAAAGAGTGATATCATATCACATCATCACATTGGCTAGCTAGGCCACATCCTTGGGAATACGCACATCATAATAGTGAGAAACTTTATTTCAAAAAATATGCACACTTTCTGATGAGAAACTTTGTTCCCTTAGAAGCACATACAAAAATGCAGGACTTTACTTTACGGACTTAGGTCCCCTTGAAGTACATACATAGGTGCAGGGCTTTGCTTCTCACCATTGATGAGTGACGAGGACATTCTTCTTCAACTTTAGGTGCATTATGCTTTGCAATACAACAATCGTTCTTCAACTTTAAGCCTAATTACAGCTGAACATGCGTTACGCTATCTACGAGTCATATACAATCATCAATCATTAATACATAATAATGATACCATGAAAATAATTTAAATATATCATAGAACCTGTTCTTCATACGGTCACGACCGTGATAGAATCCTGACCAATCCCCCTTTCTATCACGATCGTGCCAGATATCAGTCACGGTCATGCTGGACTCTGTCATGGGCATGACAGAAGCCCGATTTTGGGCTGATTCTGGCCCTTCTATCACGGGACCTGGCATGATCGTGCCAACATCCTGGAAGTTCGATCTTCCACCCGAAATTCTTGATTTTGGGGTGGGTTAAAACTCCAATAAAAATAATATAAAACATCATAAATATTGCAGGTATGATCTCTTAGCATCTATGAATTATAGAACATATTAAACCATGCAATTTTTATTCATTATCAAGATTTAGGGTTTTTCATATAAATTAATACAACTATCAGAATCTATCGTCTACATAGTATTCTGGCAGCAAACACTAAAATATTAATAACTTAATTTATACTTGTTCTTTTCAAATGATTCAAATTTTTGCATAAATATAACATGAACCTTTAACTTTGAATAACTTTCAAACCCTAATTCAGTAATTTTAATTTATGATACATTTTACAATTTGGTCTTCTTGTTACCCGAGATAGCATGACAGTAGTCCGATGTTTGGATTATAACTATCTGTATAAATCTGTAAATCATATGAAATAAATTTTTGTGCAAACTAGACTTCGAGATCTTTCTGTCCATATATTATTTGTAATTTTGAGACAAGTAAAATTTATCCAAATAATGATTACAAAATAGTCATGAATTTAAAGATTATGCAATATAAATCACAGAACTCTCATTTCGCCTATCAAGAAGAGGGTGTTCTTGAAACTCTCAATCCAATAAAAAACATCAATGAGAGGGGAGAGAGAGGTTGGATCCCTTTTAGATACCTATGATCTTGTTCTTCAATATTAATCCAATTTCACTTGTCCATGTCCTTTTCCTCTTTGCCCTCTTCTTCTTCATCGTTCTCCTACTTTTTCCTCTTCTTAGGTTGCAGCCGTCACATGGGAGAAATAATAAAGAGAGAGAGAGGGAGGTTTTGGAGGTTTTCTATAGATTTTAGCCTAGTGTTTCCTCCAAATGACTTAAATACCCCTATTTAAAAATTGGGGTTGTTATATTTTTTATCTTAACAGTAGCTGAAAGACTCATATCAACATCATCACATTAGTAAGATATGCCACATCCTTGCAAACACGCACATCATAATTGTAACACCTCGAATTTCACCCCCAAATTGTCGAGGACAATTGGGCCATTCGGCTGTGTTAGCCCGTTCGCCATCACATAATCATAAGAAAAATGATTTTTCATCTATTATAGCGAAAACATAAAAATCGATTAAATATGATAAAACACTCTTTCAATAAAAATGCGGAAAACTTCATGAAACATCAAAGTATGATTATAGAATTGAAAACATCTTTAGACACCATTACTAATAGCAATTAAAACATCTTTTCAACAACATAGTCAAAAGACTCTAAAACATGATGACTCGACATCTTAAACCATTGTACAGTCTTATTCGTCATGAGCTAAGCCACCATCCATCCAAACATTACGCACCTGCACGGATCCAGGGTGCAGGGGTTTCCTCGGTTAGAGTATGTAAAGGCCATGCATGCGATGATATGATCCTATACAGGATACTACATGATATGCATCATCATCTTCGTATAAAATAACAAGGAAACAATATGCATGTCATGTACTTATCATGTGATCAACATGTCATCCATCAATATCAATGTATAATCATCATGCACTATAATAATGGCATGGCAGACATGTAATCATATCATCATACATAAAGCATGGACATTCATATCAATCATTCATTCAATCCATAGCCATATAAGTGGGATGCACTTACCATAACCATTGCCTTCATAACCCTCCTCAGGGTTGCTTTATAACTCATTGGACTTCCACTTTCGTGGGACATCATTCCATAACTTTCCTCGGGGTTGCTTTATAACCCTTTGGACTTCCACTTTCGTGGGACTTCATTTCATTCGATCGATCATTGGCCCTTTCCTAACGTTATATCTTTCGATAGCCCACTCAATAGGCTAGCTAGGCCTAGGAGACAATACTCTCCTCTCACCTGAAGGTAACATCAGAATGCACACACCGTTATCGATGCATGTAACAATGATTCTAAACTCTCGTCCGAGGTTGAATCGGAATGCACACACCGTTGTCGATATGCGTAACAATTATTCTGGACAATTATCCGATAAGGGGCCATAGAGGGGGACATATAACATCATCCACAATTGGTTTCATTATGCTTTTTAAACAAAAATCATTTACGTCGCTCGATCTTCATATTTTAACCTAGTTACGGCTGTATAGTATCTAGGTTCATATACAATCATCAATCAGTAATACATAATAGTAAATACCTTAAAATAACATAAATATAACATAAATCAGTTTTTCGGTCTATCACGGTCGTTCTGGGACCTGGCACGGCCGTGCCAACATCCTGAAAGTCCGATCTTCCACTCGAAAGTCTCGATTTTTTAGATTTTAATTCCAATAAACATAGTTTAAAACATCATAAATATTTCAGATATGATCTCTTAGCATATATGCATCATAAAACACATTAAAATATGCAATTTTCATTCATTAACAAGAGCTGGGACTTTTTCCTAAAAATTCATACAACTACCAGAATTTATTCTCTGCACAGTATTCTGGCAGCAGTCACCAAAATATTAATAACTTAATCTATACTTGTTCTTTTCAGATGATTTTTATTTTCATGGAAAGATAACACGAACATTTAACTTGGAAATAAATTTCAAACCCTAATTTAGTATTTCCAATTTACTATATGTTTTACAATTTGGTCTCGCTGTTACCCGAGACAGAATGACACTAGTCCGATTTTTGGATCATAACTATTTGTATACAACTCCAAATCATGTGAAACTAATTTCTGTGAAAACTAGACATCGAGAGAGTTTCATACATATATTATTTATAATTTTTGGAAAAGAAAAAACTATCAAAATAATTATTATAAGACAGTCGCAAATTCTCGAGATAGTATGACAACAGTCCGATATTTGGATCATAACTATTTGTACATATCTTCAATTCTGTGGAAACTAGACTTCGAGTGCTTTCTATCCATATATTATTTGTAATTTTTGGATAAGAAAAACCTATCCGAATAATTGTTACAAATACAATCACGAATTTAGGCAGATTATGCAACTTAAATCATGCAATACTAACATTTAGATCTAATCATGAATCAATAGAAACTAATCTCAGATCTGATAAAACTCATAAATTCCTCAAACAAATCCCTAATAGGAGCAAGGTGCCCTATTACTCTCAATCCAATCCATAAAATTTTGAGAGGAGAGAGAGGAGTTGGATCCTCTTTACATACCTTGATCTTAGATCTTCCTCCTCTTTCTTCCTCTTCTTCTTCCTCTTTTTCCTTCTCCCTAATCTCCTCTTTCTTCTTCCTCAAGCCCTAGCCATCAAGATGCGGAGAAAAATGAGAGAAAGAGAGAGAAAAGAGGCCTTATATAGAGGGAAGTTATGAGAGTTTGGATAAAGTCAGGATATTACATCCTCCCGCCCTTAAAAGAAAATTCGTCCTCGAATTTTAAACCATGATAAAGACCACTCACCAAAGAGTTTAGAAAATTATTCTTTCATTTCTTCTTCCAATTCCCATGTCGCTTCGGTTCCATTGTGGTGCTTCCATGCAATCTTCATCATCTTTACCACTTTGTTCCTTAACCGACGTTCACTATAATCTAGTATCTCGGTAGGATACTCCTCATAGGTGAGGTCTTCATTGATAGTTGGTTCTTAAATCACCACTACATGTGAACTCTCATATGTGTACTTGTGAAGCACTAACACATGAAAAACATTGTGGATTCTGGCATATGAAGGAGGCAAGGCCAACTTGTATGCTCATTTTCCCACCTTTTCCAGAATCTCAAAGGGGCCAATGTATCTAGGTGTCAACTTATCCTTCCTACTGAACCTCATGACTCCTTTGGTAGGAGATATCTTCAGCAATACATGATCTCCAACTTGGTAGATTTGTTCTCTTCTTTTCCTATCTGCATAACTCTTTTGACGACTCTGAGCTGTCATCGTTCTTTCCTTGGTCAAATCTACCTTTTCAGCATACTTTTCTATTAGCTCAGGTTCTTGTAGTCTTCCTTCACTAACTGCTCTCCAACATCTGGGAGACCTACAAGGTCTTTAGTACAGTGCTTCAAATGGAGCCATCTTTATGATGGAGTGATAACTGTTATTGTAGGCAAACTCAGCTAGGGTGAGATGATCATCCCAACTGCCTTGCCAATCAATTGCACATGCTCTGAGCATGTCTTCCAAGGTTTGGATCGTTCTTTCACTTTGACCATCACTCTGAGGGTGAAATGTAGTGCTGTAGTGTAGCCTTGTACCAAATGCATGCTGCAACTCTCTCCAGAACCTTGCTGTAAATCTTGGATCTCTATCTGATACTATGGAAGCAGGAATTCCATGTAGTCAGATGATTTCATCAACATACAATTTCACCATACTTGCAGCTGACTGTCTCACATTGTATGATAAGAAGTGAGCTGACTTGGTTAATCTGTCAATGATGACCTAGATGGCATCGTGACCCTTCTATGTCTTTGGGAGACCCACAACGAAATCCATTGTAATCTCCTCTCACTTCCACTAAGGTATGGGCAGTGGGTTCAGTTGTCCTGGTGGCTTCTGATGCTCAATCTTGACCTGTTGACAGACCAAGCATTTAGAGACAAACTCTGCTACTTCTCTTCTCATGTCTCTCCACCAAAATGTCCTTTGCAAGTCTTTAAACATTATAGTGGTTCCAGGATGAATAGCAAACTCTGACTTGCGGCACTCAGTCAGAATTTCTTCCTTAAGCTCTTTATCTTCAAGTACTCATAACCTGTCTTGAAACTTAATAGTTCCATCTTCATCAATCCTATAGTCTGGGTGCTCTTTTTCACATAGAGCCTTCATGTCCTTGTACTCTGGATCTTCTTTTGTGCTTGTGCTATCCTTGTCACTAGATCAAGTTGAATGACACAATGCATCATCAACTTCCCCTGAGCACTTTCTTCAATAAGAGTCCATTTGTAAACTCTTAATCATGCCAATGATCCTTCACATTTTCTGCTCAAGGCATCTGCTACAGAGTTGGCTTTCCCTGGATGGTAGAGAATACCAAACTCATAGTCTTTGTGAAATTCCAGCCACCTTCTTTGTCTCATGTTCAATTCCTTCTAAGTGAACACATATTTGATACTTTTGTGGTCAGTAAAAACTTCAATTCTTCTCCATACAAGTAATGTCTCCATATCTTCAGAGCAAACACTACTCCTGCCAACTCTAAGTCATGAGTAGGATAGTTCCTCTCATGTGGCTTCAGTTGTCTAGAGGCATACACCACAACTGTTCCATGTTGCATTAACACATAGTCTAACCCAGTTCCACTGCCATCACTGTACACAGTGTAGCCTCCAACTCCTGTGAGAATTGTTAGTACTGGTGAGGTGGTCAACCTCTTCTTCAGCTCTAGAAAACTATCTTCACATTGTTGTGTCCAATTGAACTTTTTTTTCTTGCTGATCAACTTTGTCATTGGAGCCGCAATCTTTGAGAAGTTTAGGATAAACCTCCTATAGTAGCCGGCCAATCCAAGAAAACTCCTGATATCTGTCACTGTCTTTGGCCTTTCCCAATTGATGACAGCTTGTACTTTGCCTGGGTCCACTGAAATCCCCTCTTTTGAGACTATATGTCCCAGAAACATCACTTGCTCAGCCAGAATTCACGTTTGAAGAACTTTGCATACAACTGGTGTTGCCTCAAAGTCTCTAGGATAATTCTCATATGATTTTGATGTTCCTTTGGACTCGACGAGTAGATCAAGATATCATCTACAAATACGATCACAAATGTGTCAAGATGGGGCTTGAAAATCCTGTTCATCAAGTCGATAAATGCTATAGGAGCATTTGTTAGTTTGAAAGGCATAACCAAGAATTCATAATGGCCATACCGTGACCTAAATGTCGTCTTTGCAATATCTTCATCAGCTACTCTAAGATGATGGTACCCACTTCTCAAGTCAATCTTGGAGAAAACCGACGTCGTGGACAATTGATAAAAAAGATCATGAATTCTGGGCTGAGGGTACTTATTCTTGATTGTCGCTTTATTCAACAACCTATAGCCTATGCATAACCTCAGTGACCCATCCTTCTTCTTCACAAACAGAACAGGTGCACCCCATGGGGTCACACTTGGCCTGATGAAGCCTCTATCCAGCAGTTCTTGTAATTGAGTTTTCAACTCCTTCATCTTTGCTGGTGCTATTCTATAGGAGACTTTGAGATAGAGCTGTCCTAGTATGAGATCAATTTGGAAATCAATCTCTCTTTCCGGAGGTAATCCCAAAAGCTCATCGCGAAATATGTCAGGAAAATATTTAACTACTTCAAGCTCCTCTAGTGGCTTGGGTTGAAAGTCACTTTTGACGATGCTTGCTAGAAATCCTCGGCAGCCCTTGTTCAACATCTTGGTTGTCTTTATCGAGGAGATCATCATCTTCTTTTCTCTTGATGGTATTCTGTGAAAGATCACAAAACTACCATCTTTCTTGTCAATTTGAACCTTCTTCTCGCGGCACATCAAATAGACATCATGGTAAGATAACCAATCCATACCCAAAATAACATCGTAGTCTACCATAGGTAGTACTACCAAATCAGCGGAGTAGTTTACTCACTCTATCATAATCGATGTCTCTGGGAGGTACTGCCTAGTGGAGACTCTTCCAAGTGGAGTTGCTATATCTAGTTGCCACTTCATGTTCACCCTCTCAACATTTAGCATATCAACAAATACAGACGATATGAAAGAGTAAGTAGCACCGGAGTCAAACAATACATTTGCATAGTGATATGTGATATGAAGATTACCTTGGATCACATCATTGGACTTTTGGGCCTCATCCACTTGCATGGTGTAGACCCTTCCAGGTGCTCTCTGCTGGCCTTCAACTTGTTTGCCATTGCCTTTATCTTCATAGTCAGCCTTCTTTTCAGTGCAGTCTTTGGCAAAGTAGCCCATCTTGCCACAGTTGAGACATGCTCCGGACTTCATCCTGCACTCTCCAAGATGGAACTTATGGCAGAAAGAACAAGGTTTATGCCCTTGTCCACCATCGCCTCTTGAGTAAGGCTTTGAGTCCTTGTACTTCTTTTCTTTGTCTTTCTTTTGGTCCTTCCTAGATTCCTTGCCTTGTTCTTGCTTCTTCTGTTTATCAATCTCCCTAGCGAAGTTGGTTGCCAAGGAGATAGCTTTTACCATTGTCTCAAGGTCCCCATATTTCACATTGATCCTCAGGCGAGGATTCAACCCTTTCAGGAAGTGGTTCACTCTCAGTTATTCATCGTCCTTTAGAAGACTATACCTCTCAAGCTCACGGAACTTGTTGAGGTATTCTTCTAGAGTCAAGCTGCCCTGTTGTAGATTCATGAACTCAGCTCGTTTCTTTCCCCTAATATGTGGAGGAAGGTAGTGGTTCCTGAAGGCCTTCTTGAAATCCCACAAGGTGATCTCATCATCTTCATCAAACTGAGTTCTTATCACCGATTTCCACCAATGACGAGCTTTATCAGTGAGTTGATGCGTGGCCAGATTGACCCTATGCCTTTCAGAACAATCCAATGCTCTGAATTTCTCAATGATCACATCCAGCCAAGCTTCAGCCTTGTCTGGATCTCTATCCCCATTGAAAGTAGGGGGATGCAGCTTTAGGAACATCTCAATTCTTGAATCTGACCGACTAGAGTGGCCCGACTTTGCATTTCTTTCCATTGCTCGCGCCATGTGGGTTAAGCTCTCAATGAGCCTCTCTGATCTCCAGAAGTATTGGAGGGATCACCTTGTTCCATCCTTCACATAACAATAATTAACCAACATAAGTTAGTTAATTTAGCAATACAATCAATGGCACAATACTTACATACTCTTTAACTTTGGATGGCTGCTCATGACGATTGCACATGTACTTAGACTCTCAACAATTCTATAACGTACTTAGCGTAGGTCCTAAGCATGCTCTGATACCAAACTGTAACACCCCGAATTTCACCCCCAAATTGTCGAGGACAATTGGGTCATTCGGCTGTGTTAGCCTGTTCGCCATCACATAATCATAAGAAAATTGATTTTTTCATCTATCATAGTGGAAGCATAAAAATCGATTAAATATGATAAAGCACTCTTTTCAATAAAAATGCGGAAAACTTCATGAAACATCAAAGTATGATTATAGAATTGAAAACATCTTTAGACACCACATCAAAGCATGTCATATGACTATACAATATCACAATCAATAATGCATCAGATGCCGTGCTCTTTAAAGTGGGATGTAGGCAAGAAGAATGATGCATGCACATGTCATATCGTCAACTGGCCAGAGGCATCCCTTTCGGGATATCTATCGATTGTGTCAGGGAGGTTGATGGATTTTAGAGGTGGCCCATGTGAATTCAAATGTGGCTCACACTGATTCCACAATATGGTTCACATGGCACTTAGCTCCAAACAACCTAAAATCCCATTCGAGATATATGTCATCCCTATAAGATCTTTCAACTATAAAAGGGTAAGCTATTGGCTTTACAAGATTTTTCAACCATGCAAGGGTAAACTATCTGCCTTACAAGGTTTTTCAACCATGCAAGGGTAAATTGTCGACCTTGCAAGTCTTTCAACTATGCAAGGGTAAATTATCGACCTTGTAAGTCTTTCAACTATACAAGGGTAAACTGTCGCCCGTAATGCACATGCATGATAATGAGATGTAATGCATGCGCATAACCCAAGCATATTATGTCATATCATATTGTGTCATCTTGTAACAAGTCATGTCATGTCCTTTTTTGTCATATCGTATCATGTCATGGCATATCATATCATATCAAGTCATCCTATAACATATCATGTCATGTCCTTTTCTGTCATATCGTGTCTTGTCATGCCATATCATATTATATCACGTAGTATCATGTCATATCATGTCATGTATCATTGTCTTAATAACAACAATCATATAATGATGTAATTATAGATAATATTGACATCTTAGGAACATATTTAAGAACTTACTCATGTCTATACCATATCAATTCATTTTTCATACATTGTTTACACTCGTATAACAATTTCTTAACTATCATATGAAACAAAATATAACATAACCTTTGCAGAAGTGTTCACTTTAAACATTTCTTATGAATTCATGATGATGCACAAGGATCCACCCTACATACCTCTTCTTCAACTTGCTCCCTCTACGTTCTTACACCTTAAGCCAATGGATCATCCTCTCTTTTTACTTATCTTAGTATTCCTTCCTATAATAATAGTATACGTTCATAATATTGTTTAAACATGGAATTGATGTAAGCACCTATGACATGGTACTATATGAATCATATATATTCCTTAAATTGAATTATGTTAATACTTTTACAATATGCAATTCCTATAACTTAACCCTATTTAGTATGAACATCTTTTTTTTTGGAAGATTGCATACCTTATGACATAAAATTCATATCTATTAATATAAATAATAAAATTGAATCATTACAATTTTATTTAACTGCATATTACAGAATCCTTAATCTACAAAAGTTCTAGATTTTATTTCGTTATATTTGGTTCTCAAGAAAATCAACATTTAACCTTTTTTCCATGTTGTTTCTATGTAAACACAGGCTAAGTGACCTTATGTTTATGATTTATATAAATTAGAAAACATCACTCATTCTGGTATTTATAATTTTATCTGAACTTATACTTCATAGGGTGCAACTCATAAAATTTCTAACTTTTATATCTCTCTGAACCAAGCATAATAAATTTAACAATTACTAGTCTAATCTGCCCTAAGTTCCATTTTGACAGATTGGGTAAGGTTTGGTTACCTATTTATAACATTAACTAGACATATCCTTTTCGGATGATTCAATTGTAAATGAAACCTAACATATGAATATCATTTGCCATAAATTATCAATTAATTCCATGACATATAGAAATTACTACATAATTTCCAAAATAGGGTAATAGTTTTTGCGGACAGACTGATAGTATGTTTTCAGCATTTAACTTTAATCTTTCGAGATTTGTATCATCAAAATATAATTTTATATGTCATTAAATCGTTGCTCCAACAAATATAATCAAAGATAATCAAGTTCAACTTTTTTTAGATGGATTAGGAACACCTAAAGTATGATCTTCCTAACCGGGTAAAACCAAATATTCTTTATCCTAATAAGACGAGAATACTCTGCATGACTCCACTCTCAATCCTACACAGATTAGAATGTTATGACTTGTGATTTCTACACTACCAAACCACTCGCAAGAGTCAACTTGGCAGACCACGTAATCTAATACTCTGCACGGCTCTATTAGATTACAACATGAATTGCATAACATAAATTATGAATTAAGTGATTGATCACACTGCACAGTCAATAATCAATTAATAATTCAATTAATAATAATGATTAAATAGAGCAATCATATTCTTAAATGCTAAACAAATTACAATCGATTCTAAAAAAAGGTTCACAAGTTTGTCCTAACAATAATTCTCTTGCAAAAATACAACTAAACTAAATTATCCAAATTACAAAGATTAAAAAGATAAAACTTTAAAACATAACGATGCATCCCAATAATATGTAGAACAAAGATTACTCTTTAGAAACAACGATGAAACTGCTGCGCAATTCTTGCAACGAGTCTACTGCGTAGAAGTCTTCTCTTTTGCCCTTCAAAAATTTTTCTCCGTTCTTGGCTTGAAAGTTTCAGTTGCAGGCCCTAGCATGCTCTCTTCTGGCTGTAGGAGGACTCTATTTATAGAGGTTTGAGTTTCCATGTGATCGGAGAAGAAACGAAAACCTTTTATATGTAAAATAAGGTAAATTTGGAGTAAATTTAATTATGAAAATTTGTCCTTGTCAAACTTCAAAATTTGGGTCATAATATATTTTCAAATCATCTTGGGTTCATATAGTATTAGTAGGAATCCTTGTGCAATTAAAATTCTTCCAAATATTTGTCCAAAACTCGAATCTGGGCTTCGTCACGGCCTATTATGGCGATTTAACAGCCTAAACAAGATCCGAATCGGATTAAAAATAGAATTTCACGGCCTGTGACTGCATTTTCACGGCTCTTATAGTGTGAAAAATACGAATTTCATGGCTCGTGAAACTTTCTTCATGACCCGTGTCTCGGGCACATTTCTAGACGTGAGAAGATGCATTTTAACGACACAAATGGGATTTCACGACGCTATTTCATGGCCCGTGAAAGGTACTTCACGGCCTGTGATAGCCAAATTCCAGCACTACACATAAACTCTATAAAAACTCCCAAACCCTCCCTTTCATCTCTTTTCTTATTTCTCCCACGTGATGATTGCAACCTAGGAGGAGAAAAAAGGAGGAGAACGAGGAAGAAGAAGAGGGCAAAAAGGAAGAGGACATGGACAAGGGAAAGGAGATTAACGTTGAAGAACAAGATCATAGGTTGTAAATGGGATCCAACCCCTCTCTCTCCTCTCAATATTTGTATGTTTGGATTGAGAGATCAAAGGACACCCTAATCCTTGGTAGGAATTATGATTGAGGGCCATATCATGCATTAGATCTAAGTGATTTCATATGTGATTCATACATTTGATAACATATTTAGAGTCTAGGGTTCCATATTGAGATCATGGATGAATCCTAGATTTGAAAGAATGTATGATTTCATATGTTTTCCATGTGCTTTTGATGTCTATTGATATATAGATCAGACCTGGAACCTTTAAGATTTTTTTTATTATGTTTTCCCAAAGTTTTATTGAAAAACATGCAAGACACGAGCTTAGTACAGGCTGGAGGTTGTTAATACGGGCAATAAAGCAAAAATAGGGGTTGCCAATATTTTCTAGTGTGAGCCTAATACGACCTGAAGGGCAAAAATACGACCTGTAGGGCAAAAATATGGTCTAGCCATATTCTTCTCGCATATGAGCAAAAACCCTCTCTCACGGCTATGATCAAAAGTGGCACAGCCATGACACGGGCGTGTTATGGATGTAGCACAGCCGTGACACTAATCATCATGACTGTGACCAACGTAGTGGGTGTTCGTGGCACGGTCATGAGCGTGATCTCATCGTCACCATCGTGACCAACTAGAATGTTGAATATATGATATTTTAATGTATTTTCAAAGTATTTATGCTATGGATTGATGCTTGATGAATGTATATGACACTTAGATATACAAAACGTATGTTCAACCATAATTAGGCTAAAATATGAAGAATGATTTATATGAATGATTGATGTATTGCAAAGCATAATGCACTTAAAGTTGAAGATCATTGTCACTCATCAATGTTGAGAAGCAAAGTTCTGCACCTATGTATGTACTTCAAGGGGATCTAAGCCCACGAAGTAAAGTCCTGCATTTGTGTATGTGCTTCTCAAAGGAACAAAGTCCTACATCAGAAAGTATGTGTATTCCCTAGAATAAATTTCTCATTGTTATAGCATGCGTATTCTTCGAAATAAAAATCCCTTACTATTATAGTGTTGTATTCCTTGGAATAAAGTCCCTCTCTATTATGACGTGCATGTTCCCAAGGATGTGGCCTAGCTAGCCAATGTGATGATGTGATATGATTCTCCAACAATGTTAAGATCAAAGATGTTATGAGATAAAGAAAGAAGAAAGGTGAATAACTTCAAAGTATCTTATAATAAAGAAAGAACGTTAAGATGATGATGAGAAGTAAAGATAGAAAGTAAAGTCCTACACTTATGTATTCACTTCAAGGAGACTTAAGCTTGAGAAGTAAAGTCCTGCTGATGTGTAAAATGATGTAGCAAAATAAAATTGTTACCAAGTGCACTAGTCGCTCAAGTAATATAGTAATAGAAGTAAAGAGTGTCGAACTTACGAGGAATATTATTAATTTAATATCTGAATTTATAAATTAATAAGAGAAGAAGAACATAGATTTTGAAGATAAGTTTTGTAATTACAAAATAAAATAGAGAAAAATAAGATAATAGTAAGATAAGATAGGGTGTTGAAGTTAGGCCTTAGGATGAAAATAGATTAGGATAAATATTTGAACCATAAAAGATAAATTTAATCTTTAAAGATGGATTAGAGTTTCCCTAAAGTAATCTAATATGATTAACTTATAGTCTCCACGACTGGCATCCCTCAACCTAAGCATGCAGAATTATCTTAATTTAATAAGAATTGAAGTCTCCACAACTGGCATCCCATCAAATCATATTAAAATTAAGATGCATTGAGTTGGATTCTCTAGACTATTAATCACTTCACAAAGTGGTATAGATTAATAGTCCATGCAAACTTGATTCTCCACACACTAGTTATCAAATTTATGTCAATTATTAACTTCATATAAAATTAATTAAAATTAGCATCATGAATTCTGAAATTAAACACTCCACAAACTAGTATAGCCTAATTCAGAAATTCAATTAACTAACATAAAAGCATTAAGCATAATTAATAATTGATCAGAAAAGATTAAAACAAATGAAAAAGGATTCAAATAATTTTTGTTTAATTAATAATCTCCTAGAATAAAAGATATAAAAACATGGAGTTCATCCTACAAATTTTGGAGAGATAATAAAATACAAATGATAAAAATTGGAAGAATTACACCCAAGACAAAAGCAGAGATCTCGAATCTGGGCAGACAATCAGTAGCCTCTCGGACTTTATCAGAGTCGTGATCAACTTTCAACCGTCGCACCTCTCTCCTTTCGGTCGTAGCTTGCAGAGCTCATGACTCAACTGTAGAAGATACCTGGACTTCAAAGCATGAATTGGGACGATGGTTTACTCATCTATTTATAGGTGTGGTACGGTCTTCATGTTGATCATGATCGTGAATATCGTATGGTCGAATTTAATTTCGTCAGATAAAACTTGAGTCGCTTACGACTCTATCCACTTTGATGAAATAGTTTCACGACTGATAAGCTTGATCATTGGCCAATGATAAAAACTTATCAATTTTGCGCCTAATGATAATCCTCTTTGAATCGGCCACAAAATGTATCATTAATGATAGTTTGCGCTCAAGGATTGGTCAATGGCTGATGATACTTCATAAATGTTGGTTAAGGATAAAACTTCATGGGATTTTGTGGCCGATATTCTTGATTGATGATGGTGTTTTGCCCCCAAGATTACTTAGAGTTCACGGCTGATAATCACCATGGTTAAGGATTAAAAAATTGTTATCACTTTGTGCCCGTAAAACTCTTCTTGATAGGATTGCGACCGCAAACTCCATAAGGATATTATTCCCCAATGATGGATAGAATATGAGTTTTGCTCCCAAAAGATACAGGCATCATCTGATATAATTAAATCCTTTTTCACGGCCGATAATCACTTTGCATCTGAATGCGGCCGATACGTCCGTAATTCATTTAACTTGGTGATAATCCCTTAATAATCATGTACTCAATTTTTCCTACAAAATAGTTATCAAAATTTAATTAATCCATCCATAATTAAAATATTCATAAAATTAATAATTAAAATCGATAAATCCAGAATTACGACTAAAAGTGGCTTAAAATGATGCATGCCATGATCAAATTACAGAAATATTAATTAAAATAATAGACTAGAATACGTTATATTTTGCATACATCACCTGCATCTGTGTATGTACTTTCCAAATAACAATGTCCCTCATCATAAGTGTGTGTATTTCTAAAGATGACTAGGAATAAAGTTCTCACTATTATGATGTGTGTGTTCCTAAGTATGACTTATGTTATGGAATGACAGTCAAGATGTTATTATGTGATAAAGATGAAGGATGAAGATGACATATAAAGGATCACATAATTAAGAAAGAAAAGAAAAACAAAAGAAGATCCAAAGGGTTATAAAGCAACCCCGAGGAGATGTAAAGTATGAAAGAAGTCAAGAAGCAAGGATCAAGGAGTTATGAAGGAAATCCTAGAATGTACATGACAATGAAAAGGAAATGAAATGATATGTCATGCCATGTATGTGATGAATGATATGAATGCATACTTCTATGGTATGGTACTTACAGGTAATGAACCTGAAGTTAAGCAGGTATGACATAATGTTTATGTTTCATGAATATTATATGAAGAATGAATGTAAGTGTTATGTAATGTCATGTAAGGATCATGATATAGTTCATGGCGTGCATGTTTACATATTATGTTATTATGATGATAAATGATGCATCGCAGGTAATATCATATGATAGGATATCATGGCATGCATGACCTTTACATACTATAACTAGAAAATTCTGCATTCTAGATTCGTGTAGCTAAACAAGATTAAGTGATGGATGACAGCTCAAGCTCATAACGAAGAGTTGCATATGCTTGGGGGAAAATAAATGTTATGATTCTAGTTTAACATTGAGTCTAATGATGTAATGAAGATCTTAGACATTTAATGTCCTTTGAAGTATTAGTTATAAAATGATTATGATGAAGTTTTTATTTGTTATGATTTTCTCTAAATTATTAAGTCTTGCTATTAAATGATGTATGACGAATGGGATAACAACACGAAATTGCCCTAAATGATCAAAACTTTTAAGCGTGGATTTTTAGGTCATTACATTAAGAAGTACAGTCCTTTGAAAGGAGATGAGAAGATCAGGGTTGAACACTTTCTGAAGGGGCTAAATTCTTGCTTGAGGATAAATGTGAAGTGTGGGGACCCTGAGACCATGGCAAAGGCAATCTCCCTAAAAGCTAACTTGGCTTGAGAGATTGATGCACATAAAAAGTCAAGGAAAAGAGTTCAGGAAGGACCAAAGGAAAGACAAGGGAAAAAAGTACAAGGACTCCAAACCTTACTCAAGAGGTGAAGGTAGACAAGGACGAAGTCAGGAGTGCGAGATGAAGTTTAGGAGCTTGTCTAAATTGTGGCAAGATGGGCCACTTTGCCGGAGACTGCACTAAAAAGAAGGCTGATTACCAGAAAAAAAGAGTAAAGGCAAGCAAGTTGAGAGCCAACAGAGAGCACCAGGAAGGGTCTACACCATGCATGTGGATGAGGCCTAGAAATCCAACGAAGTGATCCAAGGTAATCTCCTTATTGTCGATCACTATGCAAACGTATTGTTTGATTCCGATGCTACTCACTCTTTCATATCATCTGCATTTGCTAACCTATTTAATGTTGACAGAGTGAATATGAAGTGGCAGCTAGACATAGCAACTCCACTTGGGAGGGTCTCCACCAAGCAGTACCTCCTAGAGACATCTGTTATGATTGAAGGAGTAAACTATTCGGCTGACCTTGTAATACTACCTATGGTAGACTATGATGTTATTCTAGGCATGGATTGGTTATCTTACCATGATGCCTACTTGAGATGCCGAGAGAAGAAGGTCCGGATAGACAAGAAAGATGACAGTTCTGTGATTTTTCATAGAATTCCATCAAAGGAGAAGAAGATGATGATCTCCTCAATGAAGGCAACCAAGATGTTAAATAAAGGGTGTCGAGAATTTCTAGCAAGCATTGTTAAAAATGACTTCCAACTCAAGCCACTAAACTTGAAGTGGTTAGGGACTTTCCTGATGTATTTCCCGATGAGCTCCCGAAATTTTCTCCGAAAAGAGAGATCAATTTTCGCATTGACCTCAATCCAAGGATGGCTCCAATCTCAAAATCTCCCTATAGGATGACACCAACAGAAATGAAAGAGTTGAAGATGCAATTGCAAGAATTACTGGACAAAGACTTCATCAAGCCAAGTGTTTCCCAATAGGGTGCACCAGTTGAACAAAGTGACCATCAAGAACAAGTATCCTCTGCCCAGCCGAACAAAGTGCACTAGCTGTGGTGGTGATTGAAGAAGTAACCATCAAAGAGAACCTCACTTATGAAGAGTATCCTTCAGAGATACTAGACTATGGTGAACGTCGACTAATGAATAAAGTGGTGAAGATTGCATGGAAGCACCACAATGGAATCGAAGCGACATGGAAACTAGAAAAATAAATGAAAGAATAATTTCCAAAATTATTTGGTAAGTATTCTTTATTATATTTAAAATTTGAGGATGAATTTTCTTTTAAGGGGGACGATGTAACACTCCAGGTTTCTAAGCGAGGGCAATTTAGACTTTTGCCCAAACCCTCATAAACTTCCCTATATAAAGTCCTCAAATCCTCCTGTTAATCTCTTTTGTCAAATTTCTCACCTAGAGGCTAGGGCTTGAGGAAGAAGAAAGAGAAGAATGAGGAGGAAGAAGAGGAAGGAGAAGAGGAAGAAAGATAAGGAAAAATTAAAGAAAGGTATGTAAAGGGGATCTAAACCCCTCTCTCACCTCTCAATGTTTGTATGTTTGGATTGAGAGATCTAAGGACACCCTAGTCTTGAGAGTAATTTTCTACATTAGATCTGAAGGTTTTCATATATGATTCATGCTTTTAAATAACCTTGTCTAGATTCATATGCTAGGGTTCCATATTGAGATCATGGATGAACCTTAGATTTGAAAGAATGGATTGTTTCATTGGTTTTTATTATGATTCTGATGTCTATTGGTCTATAGCTCATGCCTAGAACCTTTAGGATGTTTTGTATTATGTTTTCCCAAAATTTCATTGAAAACGCGAGCTCAATATGGGCTAGAGGACTTTAATACGGGCAAGAGGGCAAAAATACGAATTGCCAATATTTTTTGGTGCGAGCCTAATACAACCTATAGAGAAAAAATATGACCTAGAAGGCAAAAATATGGCATGACCATATTGTTCTCGCAGTTGGACATGGATGCCCATACGATCATGGACAAGAGTGACACGGGCGTGCCAAAGACATGGCACGACTGTGACACTGTTTGTCACAGTCATGACCAATACTTAGTTTTAATGGGAGGGCGTTCCATGTCACGGTCACGGGTGTGACCTAATCGTCACGACTGTGACCGACCTAAATATTGTATATGATATTTAAAGGTTATTTCCAAGGTATTAATAGGATGCATTGATGTTTGTTGATTGTATAAGAACCTAGATACACGTATATGCATGATTTCCACATAACTATGTTAAAATATGAAGATTGAGTGACGTAAATGATTATTGTTTGAAAAGCATAATGAACCCAATTGTAGATGATGTTACTTGTCCACCCTCTATGGTCCTTTATCAGATTTTTACTCGGAATGATCGTTACACACATCGGCAACGGTGTGTCATTCCGATATCGCCCTCGGGCGAGAGTTCAAAATGATCGTTACACACATCGACAACGGTGTGTTGATGCATGCAAAATATAACATATTTTACTTTATTATTTTAATTAATTTTTTCTATAATTTGATCATGGCATGCGTCATTTTAGATCATTTTTAGTCATAATTTCGGATTTATTGATTTTTGATTATTAATGTTTTGAATATTTTAAATAAGGAGGGATTTACTTAATTTTTATAATTATTTTACAGGCAAATCGAATTAACAGATCGATCAGCCGTAAACCACATTATTTTGGGCAAAATACGTATGAAGTTATCACATTTTGGCCGAGATAATCACAACTAGCTAGGGCGTAAAATTAATACGTCTGACTTCTTTTGGGAGTAAAAAAAATGATGTAAATATAAGAAGACTTATCACTTTGGGAGTAATCCATACATTTTGGGGGTAATGAAAAGAAGAATTTATCGTTTTGGCCAAAATCTGAAGAGACCGTGATCAACTTTCATCCGATGAATTTAATTCTAGTCGTACGATTTACGCCCGTAATCAACGCGAAGACTCGTTCGCACCTATAAATAGAGGACGAAACATCAATCCAATTCGTGCCTTGAAGTTTGGTTTTCTTCCACAGCGAGTCGAGACTCTGCACAGGCTTCGATAGAGAGAGATTTGATCGGACGACTGATCCAGATGCTCCGACGACATTCAAGGATCCTGATTTTATTCTTGGTGCAATTCTTCCGATTATTATTATTAATTTATTATTATCTCTGCAATTCTAGGATGAACTACATGTTTTTAGTTATTTTATTTTTAGGAGATTACTATTGAAGGGAAATTATGTGAACCCTTATTTCAATATTATTGAATTTCTTTTGATCAATTTTAAGTGTGTTTAGTGCTTTTGATTTAATTATTTAAATTTCTGAGTTAAGTAATTACCAGTTTATGGACTTCTTCATTTCAAATTTTATTTAATTAAATTAAATGATTTGTTGTGAAGTTAAAAATTAACATAGGTCTAATAACTAGTGTGTAGAGAATTAGATCTATGAGGTCTATTAATCTATACCAGTTTGTGGAGTGATTAATAGTCTAAGATTTTTATATTAATGCATCTTAAATTTAATCTCATCTGCATGAATATCAGTTTGTGGGACTTCAATTTTGATTAAATTTAAGATAGTTTGATTTGCTAGATTAAATAGCAGAATTATCAGTTTGTGGACTCTGTGATTTTGATTTTGTAAATTAATAATTTGAGAAAATTTCTAATCCATCTTAAGAATTTTAATTTATCTTTTCTAGTTCACATTTTTATCTTTAATGCAATATCATCCTAAGACCAACCTCAACACCATTATCTTATCTTATTTTCTTTATTTTATTTTTACAAAACCCATTTTCAAATCCAAATTTTTTCCACTCTTATTAATTTATAAAATTCGATATTTTATTAATAATATTCCTCATTGGTTCGACACTCTTACTTCTATTACTATATTACTTCAGCGACTAGTGCACTTGTTAGCGATTTTATTTTGCTACATCATTTTACGCATCAAGTTTTTAGCGTCGTTGTCGGGAAATATTTTATTAATTAATTTCTGATTTTTATGAATTATTAGGAGATGTAAATAATTTGTAAATAAGTTCTTTTTAAACATCCTTCTTTTCTGTAAATATGTATTATTGTACTATTTGTTTTAATTATTTTTATTTCTTTGTAAAATAATTTGATAATCTTCTTTTGCAGATAAAGGTCACGGTTTATCTTTTTTAGAAATTGTTGACTTCCCATGGTGATCTTTCAGCCGTAACATTGATCATTCTACTTGCGCCCGTCAAATTTTAATTTGCTAAACTTTTTTGTCTTGCGAGGTTTCGGCCGTGATATTAATAGTTACGTTGGTTTTTTTTCTTTTGCGCCTCGATTTTTAATTCCCTCTCAGCCATAACTTTATTAAAAATTCTATTTATTTTTCTGATTTTTCGTTTTAAAAATTTGGTGCCGATTGGATACTCTTGGATAAAGGTTATTTTTACTAGACTATTATCGTGATTATTTTGTTTATCGGAAAAATCTCCCTAAGTATTAGGCCGCGGGTTGTAATTTACTGGACAATCTATTAATTTGATCAGTAAATTTTCATTAATAGATTGTAATCATTATTAACTAATTTCAAGAATTGTGAATTCTTGAATTTCTATCATTGACATTAGAATTATTGTTCATTCCCCACTCACCAATATAGATTTGGAATCACTGATGATTCTTAAGTGATCACTATCGAATGCAATTCAATATTTGAGTATGGATCTTTATTTCGCCTTTGCTTGTTATATCTCACATTGTTCGAGTGATTGAATCACCATACATTATTACAAATTCTGAACTCATCATGATACTTGAATAATGGTTATTGATTTGAAGTTACCAACTTTGAACATTAATAATTGATCTTTGGTTCGTATGACCATATCACTTAGTATGATCGATGAAATCAATATTATCACTCTTCTATGGGTGATTAATGATTTTTCGTTGTTGACTTTATTATGTCAATCAACTTTGAGAGTTTAAAGAGCGAGTTAGAAAGTCAATCGAAAGATGTATTGGAGTGTGGCTGCCTCTGGTCATCATTCGATAGTTTGATTGGAGTCATAGAGTTTACTATCATGGAGTGTTGGTTGAGAGCCTAGCGAAAGAATGATTGGAAGGGGACGCATTTTCAATCATCGGTCACGAACTCGAACCAACATTCGATTATTACAAACCAACAAAAAAAAAAAAGAAATCATATATACTAATTTCATTATTGCTCACTCTCTCTCCTTTATTCGCATGGATGGTAAAACATAGTTTATGACTTATAGTCGTAAGAATAGATGATGGTTCCTTATTTAATGTAACATCCTCTCTTTAAGGTTATAATTGACTCATGTGAATTTGACACTTTCACTATTATTTGGTCTAGGCATAAGTTACGATTTCATTAACTCTCTGATTCAGATCATTTTACGCTTATAATTATAGCACTTATCTTTATTCAAACTTTATCGAGACTAGAAAAAAATAATAAAATATAAATAGAATGACTGATACACCTAAGTTTTGGCGTGAATAAAACAATGAGATGTCTATAATGAAAACGAAACTGAAGATAAAATGTAATGAATGAAAATGTCAAATAGAGTATATGATGTGGATTAAATAATTTATTTTCGAAGAAAATCAATCATGAAAATCTAGGAAGATGCATAAAAAGGTTATCAATTCTTACTTGACTATTTTTTGTTCTCAACCCCACACTTTACTATCTAGGCTTTTGCAAGATGAGCAATGATAGAATAACACCAAGTTGGGTCACCACAATGAAGTTTTATGAGGGAACATTATATGAAGGAAAATATAATCACATTCTAAACCAAATAGAATAAGTCCATCTGGAGTTGTTTCACTTTCATAGATTCTATGGCAAGTAATCTAGGGCCTCAAACAACGCATGTGTGATAATTATTCGTATTGTTTTGAACAATGAAATACGTTAAATTTTGAGGACGAAATTTATTTTAAGGGGCGTAGAATGTAATATCCCAAATTTAATTCACATGTAATAACATGGGTTAATATTATATCATATTATTAATAAGAAAATTGATATGCATTAAGGTATGAGTTATAACTCATAGTGTTTGATCATTGAAATTTAGAGAAAATTTGTCTAAGGCGTGAAAATATGATCTTTGAAAATTTAAAATTAAGAAAATTAAAGTCTCGGTAATTGTTCATATATATCAAAGTATTATATATGTGATTTTTAATAATTTTTAGGAGGTGTTTTACTTAGGTAGAACATAGATACAAAATTGAAAAATCTGTGAAATCACATTTTTTGTTCTTCAGACAAAAAATTAGATTTTGGTACATTGGTTTATTTATTTTTATAAATATTTTATTTGAATTCAAATAGGGGGTAGTTTCTTATTTACATGTAATGTCTTAAGTAAATGAATAAATAAATAAATAATGGCAACTACAAAGATATTTTTGTAACACCAATATGGCCGACTGATGCGTTGAAATGATATAGCAAAATAAAATCGCTAGCAAGTGCACTAGTCGCTCAAGTAATATAGTAATAGGAGTAAGAGTGTCGAACCCATGAGGAATATTATTAATTCAATATCTGAATTTATAAATTAATAAGAGAGAAAAAATATGGATTTTGAAAATGAGTTTTAAAAGATAAAGAAAATAAGATAAAGATAAAATAGTGGTGTTGAAGTTAGGCCTTAGGATGAAAATAGATCAAGATAAATATTTGAACCATAAAAGATAAATTTAATCTTTAAAGATGGATTAGAGTCTCCTTAAAGTAATCTAACATGATTAACTTGTGGTCTCCACGACTGGCATCCCTCAATCTAATCATATAGAACTATCTTAATTTAATAAGAATTGAAGTCTCCACGACTGGTACCCCCAAAATCATATTAAAATTAATATGCATTAAATTGAATTCTCTAGACTATTAATCACTCCACAAACTGGTATAGATTAATAGGCCACACAAACTTGATTCTCCACACACTAGTTATCAAATTTATGTCAATTATTAATTCCAAATAAAATCAATTATAATTAGTATAATGAATTCTGAAATTAAAAACTCCACAAACTAGTATAGCCTAATTCAGAAATTTAATTAACTAATATAAAAGCATTAAGCACAATTAATAATTGATCAGAAAAGATTAAAGCAAATAAAATAGGGTCCAAACATTTCCCTTCAATTAATAATCTCCTAAAATAATAATCCTAAAAACATGGAGTTCATCCTAGAAATTCCGGAGAGATAATAAAATACAAATCATAAAAATTGAAAGAATTACACCCAAAATAGAGATATCGAATCTGGCAGACAATCGGGCAGCCTCTCGGACTTGATCAGGGTCGCGATCAACCTCCAACCGTCGCATCTCTCTCCTCTTGGTCGCAGCCTGCAGAGCTCACGACTCGCCGTGGAAAAAAAACTGAACTTCAGAGCACGAATTGAAATGACGGATTCTTCCCGTATTTATAGGTGCGGACGGCCTTCAATTTCATCCCGGCCGTAACATCGTACGGTTGACTTTAAAATTGTGAGATAAACTCGGCCAAAAATGATAATTCTCTAACTATTACGCCCAAAAGATAAATCCTTTTATCTTTACCCCTTTGAATCTTGGCCAAAACGAATCTTTTTATCTTTACCCCCTCCAAATCTCGGCCAAAACCAAATTTCCCTGCCATTACGCCGTCCAAATCTCGGCCAAAACGAAGAAGAGTCCTTCATTATTACGCCCAAAATGATAAGTCATTTCTTATCTTTACCCTCTCCAAATTTCGGCCGTAAGGAAAGAATTTAATCTTGTTACGCCCAAAAGATAAAATCGTTTATCTTTACCCTTCATATCTCGGCCAAAAACATAAATTTTCTCTCTAATCTCGGCCAAAATGATGATTCCATTTGAGTTATCGGCCGTAACACCTCTTTTGAATCGGTGTTGGAGTTCTCGGGCGATAAACACATTTGAATCGGAGATCTTCGGCCGTAAGGATAAATTCTTCGAAATTTCGGCCGATACGTCCAATCGGATTGATCAAATATAATTCTCGGATAATCATATATTTGATTTCTCCTGCAAAATAATTATCAAAATTTAATTAATCCATCCACAATTAAAATATTCAGAGAATTAATACTAAAAATTGATAAATCCGGAATTACCACTAAAAGTGGTCTAAAATGATGCATGCCATGATCAAATTATAGAAAAATTAATTAAAATAATAATCTAAAATATGTTATATTTTGCATGCATCAAATTCCCCCAAGCTTAAAGTCTTACTTGTCCTCAAGCAAAAATTTAAAGCAAGGCTCAAGAAAGTTCCATCACCTCCACATTGTCAACTAACTAATTTTCTTACACAGTTCTTCTGCACACCTACTACTGAGTATCTCACCACTTTCCATGCACGTAACTTCATAGAGGTTCTGAATGCTACACAAGTTTAAACAATCTCAAATTCAGCCTTATAGAAAAATAAATTGTCTGTCAAATAATAGTATTAATATTGAACACATAAGTACCAATTGAGCTTAAAACTTTTTCTTTTTCTTTTTTTAACTTTATTTTCAATCATTTTAAAAGTTCTAATCTTCAAACATGATTGCATAAGGAGGTCCATGTAACGAGCTTTAAACTGATGACTCCCAGACCAGATGACCTTAGGGCACTAGGTGATAAAGCACCCCTCGAGTTTACTTGCCCGAACAACCAAGGTTCTGAATGAAGAGTTCGGACTTAGCCATGATTCAGTACTCATGTGCTTCTCCATATTCCACAAGATGGTCCATATAGCAGATTTTCGATCGACGGATCCCAGAGCAGTTGCCCTTAGGTCGCCAGGCATGAACCCCTACGGATCTAATTACCCGAACACATCTTGGTTCCGGATAACACTTTTGTACCTACACATAACTTTATTCTTTTTTTTCATTTATTGGGGTTTAACTACCCCTTCTTTTTTATAAGCTCAAAAAGTACTTGATATGGTCAATAAGAAGGCTACTACTATAAGACTTAAAATAAATTAATAAAAAGGCATGAATATGATTTTGTCGTCTAGTCATTCATAATTCTATTTAGCATGGGCACACAGTCTATAAGTTTAATACTGAAGTAGCAAGTGATAAGAAAGAAAAGTATTCAAATTTCATCAATTAACGACATGTCTTTGAACTTCTACTAAAAGATAATTAAAATAGTAAGACAAGAGTTTGTAAGATGGTAGCAAAAATAAATGCATGCAATGGTATTTTTTTAGAAAATTTTCAAATTTTTCAATTTTTTGGATTTTTTTACAAATAGATGCAAACATAAGCAAATAAAAAGAAAGAAACATGCAATGCATGAAATGCAAACTCCCCCAAACTTGAACCAGACACTGTCCTCAGTGTTAGGACCACAAGGAAAAGAGTAAAGATAATACGGAAAAGCTAAAGAAATGAAAATAAAGAAAAGGAAAAAGATACAACCGGATTTATTGTCGGTGGAGAGATGCTCGGCCTCAATATATATATCGATGAAGGTGTCAGTGAGAGGAGATCTCGGCCGATAATGGAGAGTCTCGACCGTAAAAGCTTGGCCGCAAAATTTTGTTGATGAAGATCTCAGCCGTGCAATCTCGTCCGTAAGGAACTGGCCGTAATGTGTTGTGGTGTTTTTGGGCGTAAGAGAGTGGCGGTGACGGCGTCAGTTCTTGTCCGGGCATAAGAGAGCAGCGGAGACGGCGTCAGACTTCGGCCGTAAGAGGAAAGTTTGCACAGGTGTCGGATTTTACGCCCTGTTGTCATGTCCGAAGTTCTCTCCTTCCGCAGATGACTCAACAAAATAAAAACTATTACCACAACTAAAGATATTAATCAACAAACTAATGAAAGACTAATCTAAAGAAATAATAAAAAGGATAAAAATAGTTCTGATTTATAGTCTTCACCTTGACTTAGTCTTGATCCTAAAATTTCATACATCATAGAGAGTGATCATAGAAAGGTTATGATAATAAGTGCCACCATGATAAAGTTTCAATCTATGTCCATTCACTTTGAGTCTTTGTTTTCTGTCTAATGATTCAATCTCAAAAGTTTCATAGGGTGAACAATTAATTATAACATAAGGTCCGGTCCATCTTGATTTAAGTTTTCCAGGAAATAATCTGAGTTTGCTATTATAAAGAAGTACTTGTTGATCAGGTAAAATTTTTTTATGTTTAATGTGCATGTCATGTAAATTTTTTGTGCGTTCTTTATATAGCTTTCTATTTTCGTATGCATAGTGTCTAAATTCATCAAGCTCATTTAATTGTAATAACCTTTCATATTGTGATGATTTTAGATCCATATTTAAAAATTTTGTTGCCCAATAAGCCCTGTGTTCTAGTTCCACAGGAAGGTGACATCCTTTTCCAAAAACTAATTTATGAGGAGAAATACCTATGGGTGTTTTAAAAGCAGTCCTATATGCCCAGAGTGCATCATCTAATTTTAAGGACCAATCCTTTCTAGATGAATTTACAGTTTTCTCTAGAATCCTTTTTATCTCTCTATTTGAAATTTCCACTTGTCCACAAGATTGGGCATGATATGGTGTACTAAAAAAATGTTTGACTCCAAATCTATTAAGAAGAGTTGACATTATTTTATTATAGAAATGTGTTCCATTGTCACTTATGATAGTCCTAGGTGTTCCAAATCGAGTAAAAATATTTTTTCTTAGAAAGTTGGCAACTACCTTGGCCTCATTTGTTGGTGTGGCTACAGCTTCTACCCATTTGGAAACATAATCAACCGCCACTAAGATGTATTGGTTGTTAAAGGATTTAGGGAATGGTCCCATAAAGTCAATGCCCCAAACATCAAAAATATCACACTGTAAAATATTTGTGAGAGGCATTTCATCTCGACGAGAAATATTACCTGTCCTTTGGCATTTGTCACAATACTTACAGTAGTTTCTTGCATCTCTGTAAATGGTTGGCCAATATAGTCCACATTCAAGTACCTTAGCCGCTGTTCGATTGGGTCCAAAGTGACCTCGAGCTTGTCCATCGTGGCAATGACTTAGGATATTATCAATCTCATCTTCGTGAACACATCTTCGAACTACTTGATCTGCACATAATCGAAAAAGGTAAGGATCTTCCCAGTGATAATTCTTGACATCAGATAAGAATTTCCTTTTTTGATGAGTGGTCATGCCCTTTGGAATGTAATGTCCTGCAAGGTAATTAGCAAAATCAGCGAACCATGGTGTAGTGTCAGAAATTTGAAAAATTGTAGAGATAGAAAAAAGTTTCTCGCCTGGGAATTCTTCAAGTATGTCTGTGACTTCTCTTGGAGATGGCTCCAAACGAGATAGGTGATCAGCTAATAAGTTCTCAGTCCATTTTTTGTCTTTTACTTCCACATCGAACTCTTGCAAAAGTAGTATTCATCGGATTAGTCTAGGTTTGGCATCTTGTTTGCTCATCAAGTGCTTGATGGCTGCATGATCTGTGTAGACAATAATTTTTGAACAAATTAGATATGATCTAAACTTGTCAAAAGCAAAAATAACAGCAAGAAACTCCTTCTTTGTTGTTGCATAATTTAGTTGGGCAGCATTCAATGTTCGGCTTGCATAATATATAACATGAAATGTTTTATCTTTTCTTTGCCCCAAAATAGCTCCTACGGCACCATCACTCGCATCACACATCAACTCGAATGGTAAAGACAAGTCTGGTGCTACAACAACAGGGGCAAAAATTAGCATTTCTTTTAACAAATTAAAGGCAACAAGACAGTCTGAATCAAAATCAAATTTTGTGTCCTTAGCAAGAAGATTAGTTAAGGATTTAGCCATTTTTGAAAAATCTTTGATAAAACGGCGATAAAATCTTGCGTGCCCAAGGAAGCTTCGAATGCCCTTCATATTGGTTGGAGGAGGTAGATTTGCAATAATATCTATCTTGGCCTTATCCACTTCAATTCCTTTTGCTGAGATTTTGTGGTCAAGAACTATACCCTCCTTAACCATGAAGTGACATTTCTCCCAGTTAAGGACCAAATTCGTTTCTTCACATCGCTGCAAAACTAGAGATAAGTTATCCAAACAGTTATTAAAAGAGCTACCAAAAAGTGTAAAATCATCCATGAAAACTTCGAGTATCTTCTCATTCATATCTGCAAAGATTGACATCATGCATCTCTAGAATGTTACTGGAGCGTTGCATAGACCAAATGGCATCCTTCTATAGGCAAACGTTCCATATGGACATGTGAACGTTGTCTTTTCTTGATCCTCAGATGCTACTGCTATTTGATTGTATCCAGAATAGCCATCTAGAAAACAATAATAGCTATGACCTGCAACGCGCTCCAACATTTGGTCAATAAAAGGTAACGAAAAATGATCTTTGCGGGTAGCATCATTAAGCTTCCTATAGTCTATATAGACTCTCCAACCTGTAACTGTTCTTTGAGGCACCAATTCATTATTTTTGTTACTTACCACAGTGATTCCTCCTTTCTTAGAGACTACTTGCACAGGACTTATCCATGAACTATCAGAAATGGCATATATAATACCTGCATCAAGGAGTTTGATGACCTCCTTTTTCACAACTTCCCTTAAAGTTGGGTTGAGCCTTCTTTGATATTGAGCAATTGGCTTGGCATTGTCTTCCATCAAAATCTTGTGCATGCAAATGGTAGGAGAGATGCCCCTGATATCTGAAATAGACCAAGAGATTGCTTTCTTGTGTTGCCTTAATACTTCCAAAAGTTTATTCTCCATGTCATCTGTCAAGTCAGCAGATATGATAACAGGGTAAGTGTTATTTTCAAGAAAAGCATATCTTAAATGAGATGGAAGTTCTTTAAGTTCGAATTTTGGAGGACAATCCAATTTTTCAATTTCCTCCTCGAGTGTCTCTGTTGTTATTGGCGCATTATCCTCTCCCACAATTTCTCTAGAATCCTCCATCATTTCCAAAGCTTCCTTAGCATATGGATCTGAAATAAAATCTGCAACAATATCATCAAAAGCATCAGTCGTGTCATCTTCTAGAGAATCAATAGCATAACAGGATGAGTGATCAAAAGGTTGTTTGAGAGAATTTTTTATATTGAAAGTGATGTCTTCGTTGTTGACGCGAAGTGTGAGCATCCCTTGTTGAACATCTATAAGTGCATTTCCTGTGGCTAGAAATGATCTCCCGAGGATGATAGGGGTTTTTTCATCTGCCTTCATATCCAGAACAATAAAATCTGCAGGAAAAATAAATTTATCAACTTTTATCAAAACATCTCTTAATATTCCTTGGGGTCTCTTGCATGAAGAATCTGCAAATTGAAGAGTCGTGCTTGTTTCTTCTAGTTCTCCATAACCTAGCTGCACAAATATAGAGTAAGGCATTAAACTTATACTAGAACCAAGATCACATAAAGCTTGTGCACAAAAGAATTTTCCTATAGTGCAAGGTATGGTGAAGGTTCCCAGATCTTTCATTTTTCTAGGTATATCTCGATCATAAATGGCACTACACTCCGATGTCAATATTACTCTCCTAGTGTTTTCAAACTTTCTTTTTGAGGATAATATATCCTTCATGAATTTAGCATAGCTCGGCATCATCTGTAAAGCTTCATGAAAAGGAATGTTAATCGATAATTGCTTCAAAATATCAAGAAAGCGAGAAAATTGCTTATTTAACTGTTCTTTGCGAAATTTCTGTGGATAGGGAAGATCCTTTATGTTGGTATTTTTTGAATTGTCAGTTTCTTTTTTCTTCAGATTGATATCTTCAGTAGTCTGATCTTGTGTCTTTGATGCTTCAGTTTCTTCTTTATGATCAATTACTCTTGGCGGGGAATCTGATATCAGACTTCTCAATTGTTTCCCGCTTCTAAGAATCACAGCTTTGGTCTCTTCTTTAGAATTTTTCTCTATATTGCTTGGAAGAGCCCTTGGTGCACGTCTTGCCATCATATTGGCCATATGCCCTATTTGCATTTCTAAATTTCTGATTGTAGCATCTTGATTATTTGCCCTTGTTTCCATTGTCTTCTGCATGGTTTGCATAGTGTCAATAACTCTTGTTATCATCTCTTCCATGGGATTAGTCGATTGTTGGACAGGAGCTTCTTGTTGCCTTCTCAAAAGTGCATAATTTTGTGGATGAGCTTGATTCTGAAATTTCTCAAAAACTTGCCCTTGATTTGACCTATAAGGAAACTTCTGATTGTTCCTCCAACCATAGTCATTGTTCCTGAAAAATGGATTGGAGACAAAGTTAGCATTTTCAATATGATCAGGATTAGAAATGTTACCTTGAGGACAATAATTGCTCGCATGTCCTCCTCCACAGTTGTTGCACACCATTAATGACATCATCTGCTCAAATTTTTGACTAAGTGACTCCAGCTGAGTCACTACTTCAGAAGAATTTTTACTTTCTGTAGCATGCACATCATGAGTTCGGCGAAATGGTCTCCTCTCTTGGCTTGACTTGAGGGCTACAGCTTCAATAATATCTTGTATCTCACTAGGGCGTTTAGATCCCAGTACCGTCCCTCCTGCTGATTGATCGAGCTTATCTTGATCTACAGCTCGCAATCCATGGTAAAAATCTTCCATCACTTGCTACTTTGGAATTCTATTGTCAGGAACTCTGGCCAGCAGCTCCTTATATCGTTCCCAGGCCTCATATAATGTTTCATCATCGTCTTGAACAAATGCCCTCAGCTCTCTTCTATATTTGCCTGCTTTTTGTGGTGGGCAATATTTTCCAACAAATTTTTCTACCAGCTCCAACCATGAGTGAATCGATCCTGCAGGCAAAGTTTTAAACCAAGTGGAAGCTTTATCATGTAAAGATTGCGGAAATAATAAAAGACGAATAACTTCAGTAGAAACATTATTATTTCTAAAGGTGCTCAGAGTAGCAAGAAATTTGTTGATCGTGAGGGTCTTCATGAAATCCTCCTCCAAATTGGGATGATTGTATCATCCTCACGATTGCAGGATTAATCTCAAAATTATTTGCATTGATTTCAGGCAGCACAATGCATGATTCTCGGTCATTATATATGGCCGAGACATATTCTCTCATAGAGAGTTCCTCTTCATTTTCCCATCAATTATTTTGTGGCGGAACTAATTCATTTCGTTGCTCATTGTTACGTGCTTGTTCAGCCATTCTTTTTATATCTCTTCTTAATCGGCGAGCAATTCTTTCAATTTCAGGATCAAATTCCAAAATTGGATTTGAACTCCTAGTGTGCTGTCTGGAACTATCAGACGAGTCCAGGATTAGTTGTGATTAAATCTTCAATAGTACCTGCAACAACTAATTTTCAGTAAAATAAAAGAAAAAAATATATATACAAAAATAAATAAAAAGAAATATAGATAATAGGTCACGAAGAAATAAGATTTAAATTGATAAAGATAAAAATCTTTCGGCCATTATCGAATTAAAAAAAATCATTAGGTCAGAGAATAATTATCCGAAATCGAATTACGACTGCCAAAAGCTCTTCAAACCAATTCAAATGCCAAAAATAACATCTCGACCGGAAGTAAATCGAATAGATGATCATAAAAATCATGTGCTCGTTCAGCCGTAAAACTTGGAAGAATTAACGATGATGTAACAAACGGCACAAAACGAATCAGAACTAATTTGCGGCCGTAAAGTTAATAAGCAAACATTATTTTCAGAGAGGAAATAAGATTAATCGGCCATACTACAGAAATAGAATTACGGTCGAAATTAGATTAGTAATCCGAGGCTCGTTCGGCCGCAAAAACCATAGAATAGTGTCGAAAGTGATTAATCAACGTGAAGGCGTAAAACTTGTTGGATTATGGCCGAAACAAAATCGCAAGATGGCGTAAAAATTAACTGAATTATGTCGGTCGAAAGAGGATTAAATTGACTCTGGGCGTAAAGAACCGAAGTCAACAGCCTTTTGGCCGTAAAACAGAACATGTTTTCGGCCGAAATAAAAATTGAACGAAATGTCGCCAAATGAATCATTACGGCCGACAAAGAATACATTCGTACAGGGCATAAATCGGACATTAATCAATGAAGATTAAGTCAAAACATGCGCCAACTAGGGGGTAATCAAATCAGTATGGTAGCGTAAAAATGAATGTACAGAAGAGATCGACCGGTAAAACAGAAAGCTATCCACGTCTCGGTCGTAACACAATTTGTATCAGAAAATTGAAATACGAATCCAAAGCGACAAATAAACATTATGGCTGAAAAAATTAAGAAATCAATTCTCGGCCGAGATGAAAATTCAAGCCGTAGAAGGAATAATAACACGAAATCATGCGCTTAATCCATCCAATACGAAAGAGAATTAAATCATCAAAGTCAAATTTCGGCCGTAAACACAATGAAGAAAACAATTCTCGACCGTTAATCAATATTGAAAATAAGAGAGAAATCAATTCGATCATAAAGATAAAGTGAATCTCGACCGTAAAGATAAAAATTGTCAATTAAGCCGAAACGAGGTCACATCAATCAGAAAAATATATTACGGCTGAAAAGAAGTCAACACGATTGGCCGTAAAGCAAAATAGGGTTTCGGTCGAAACAAAAAAAATAGAATTAAACTTATTCTTATGTTGACAGAAGAATCGTTACGGCCGAGAAGGAGTAAAATTCATGTCGGATGATCCATTACGGCCGAGACAGACTAAATCGCTTTGGCCAAAACAAAGTCAAATCAATATGAAAAGTTCAAACTATTAAAACTTTACGGCCGAGAATGAAAGTCGAAACTGAATCGAATAGGGCGTAAAAATTTAAACCATATGTATATTAGCCGAAACCAGGTCAAATCAATATGCATTACTCATGGCGTAAAACAACGTTCGGGTAAACATTAGTGTCGTAAAATACAGAATTAGAAACTCAGAATCGATATTGCGAGGCCGTAAAACTAGTCAAACCGACAAAATAAATCACAGTGGTAAAACCATAAGATGGCGACAGAATTTTAAGCCGAAAGTCGACAATTAAAAAAAATTGTCGTGACCTTTATCTGCAAAAGAAAAATGTTAGTTTATTCACAAAAAATAATTAAAACAAATAGTACATATTTACAAAGAATTATTTACAATTTATTTACATCTTCTAATAATTCATAAAAATCAGAAATTAATTAATAAAATATTCCCCGGCAACGACGCCAAAAACTTGATGCGTTGAAATGATGTAGCAAAATAAAATCGCTAGCAAGTGCACTAGTCGCTCAAGTATTACAGTAATAGGAGTAAGAGTGTCGAACCCATGAGGAATATTATTAATTCAATATCTGAATTTATAAATTAATAAGAGAGAAAAAAACATGGATTTTGAAAATGAGTTTTAAAAGATAAAGATAAAATAGTGGTGTTGAAGTTATGCCTTAGGATGAAAATAGATCAGGATAAATATTTGACCCATAAAAGATAAATTTAATCTTTAAAGATGGATTAGAGTCTCCCTAAAGTAATCTAACATGATTAACTTGTGGTCTCCACGACTGGCATCCCTCAATCTAATCATATAGAACTATCTTAATTTAATAAGAATTAAAATCTCCACGACCGGTACCCCCAAAATCATATTAAAATTAAGATGCATTAAATTGAATTCTCTAGACTATTAATCACTCCACAAACTGGTATAGATTAATAGACCACACAAACTTGATTCTCCACACACTAGTTATCAAATTTATGTCAATTATTAATTCCAAATAAAATCAATTATAATTAGTATAATGAATTCTGAAATTAAACACTCCACAAACTGGTATAGCCTAATTCAGAAATTTAATTAACTAATATAAAAGCATTAAGCACAATTAATAATTGATTAGAAAAGATTAAAGCAAATAAAATAGGGTCCAAACATTTTCCTTCAATTAGTAATCTACTAAAAACATGGAGTTCATCCTAGAAATTCCGGAGAGATAATAAAATACAAATCATAAACATTGAAAGAATTACACCCAAAATATAGATATCGAATCTGACAGACAGTCGGGCAGCCTCTCGGACTTGATCAAGGTCGCGATCAACCTCCAACCGTCGCACCTCTCTCCTCTTGGTCGTAGCCTGCAGAGCTCACAACTCGCCGTGGAAAAAAACTGAACTTCAGAGCACGAATTGAAACGACAGATTCTTCTCGTATTTATAGGTGTGGACGGCCTTCAATTTCATCCCGGCCATAACATCGTATGGTTGACTTTAAAATTGTGAGATAAACTCGGCCAAAAATGATAATTCTCTAACTATTACGCCCAAAAGATAAATCATTTTATCTTTACTCCCTTTGAATCTTGGCCAAAACGAATCCTTTTATCTTTACCCCCTCCAAATCTCGGCCAAAACCAAATTTCCCTGCCATTACGCCCTCCAAATCTCGGTCAAAACAAAGAAGAGTCCTTCATTATTACGCCCAAAATGATAAGTCATTTCTTATCTTTACCCCCTCCAAATCTCGGCCGTAATGAAAGAATTTAATCTTGTTACGCCCAAAAGATAAAATCGTTTATCTTTACCCTTCATATCTCGGCCAAAAACATAATTTTTTTCTCTAATCTCGGCCAAAATGATGATTCCATTTGAGTTATCGGCCTTAACACCTCTTTTGAATCGGTGTTGGAGTTCTCGGGCGATAAACACATTTGAATCGGAGATCTTCGGCCGTAAGGATAAATTCTTCAAAATTTCGGCCGATACATCCAATCGGATTGATCAAATATAATTCTCGGATAATCATATATTTGATTTCTCCTGCAAAATAATTATCAAAATTTAATTAATCCATCCATAATTAAAATATTCAGAGAATTAATACTAAAAATTGATAAATTCGGAATTACGACTAAAAGTGGTCTAAAATGATGCATGCCATGATCAAATTATAGAAAAATTAATTAAAATAATAATCTAAAATATGTTATATTTTGCATGCATCACCGACCTTAAAGTCAGTATTCTTCTGCCTTATCTTCTACCTATGCCTCCACTTTTCATATCTTCTTCATCACAATATCCAACCTAAGGGCATCCAAGGCTAATTGAAGAAAATTGAAGGAGGGGAGAAAAATCTAGGGTTCTCAACCTTTGTGAGTTCTTCTATGACCTTTTGGTGATTATAATTGGGTAATTTTCAATTGGAGTTTCTGTGACCTTTTCATGATTCTTCTTTTTCAAAACTTAGTTAATCATGTGGTGAAACCTAAGTTATTCATTTGGAAGAAGAATGAGCCCTAGGTATAACTAAATCATTCTCGAAAGTTTAGTCCATGATTGGCATACCTTAGGTGGGCCAAAAATTATGAAATTTATTAGGATTGATCCCCTCTGAGTCTACTTTGATTGAGCTTTGGAATCACTGTGGAGAAAGTTATGTTCTTATCTTTAAGGTACTATCACTCTGTCCGCTGAAATTGTTATGAGAAATTGTAAATTATGTATTAAATTTAATATGTCGTGTAATTATTCGATAATTTAGAGTGTCATAGAAATGGATGTTAGGTTTCATTGACAGTTAGAATCACTCTAAAATGATATGTGTAGAGAAAGTTATAAATGTTTTACCGAGCTTTAGTCAGTCTGTCAAGATGGAACTTAGGCAAATTATGCTAGTATTGGTTAAATTTATTATGCTCAGTACAAATAGATATAAATTCAAGCAATTTTGCACCCTAGCATGTTTAATATTTGGTAAAATTTAAAGTACCAGAACAGGGAATTGTAATTACTTTATATAAATTATAAAACTAATGTCACTCAGTTTGTCAGAACATAGAAATAAGATAAATGTTAGGCTGAATGTTGATTTTTCTGTGAACAAAGCACAATGAAATGATATCTGAAACTTTTATAGATTAATATATTAATAACCAGGAAGTAAGCAAAATTGGAATGAATAAATTTGGTTATCAATTCAAGCAGATACAAATTTTATTTTATTACGTATACAATATGTCTTAATAGTAGGCCAACTCTTGTGATAAATAGTTACTTAAGTTATGAGAGTAAGTATTTAAGGGTCATGTACCTCTTCAATTAATTATATTTCATGTATGATAGATTTGTGTTCAGATTATAGAAGTGATGTGTTCTTATTGTTATTGTATAGGAGTAGAAGAGTAAAGTAGTGAAAATGGAAAGAAAAAATCTTTTGGTAGCTCTTATAGGTAAGCTGATTTCTCCTACTTTATGTTTTCATCTCTTTTGAATTTGATGTGACATCGATTGTTATATGTATTAAATATGTTTTGGATAGGTTATGAATTGATTTTGAGAAATGCAACTATGAAAAGTATATATGAATGATTGTATGATTGCAAATTTGAAAAGCATATGTGATATGATATGAATGGATTACGAAAAGTACAATCGTGTTCCGTTTAAAATGATTGATCGAGTGATGGTACAATTGAAAAGTATATGTGGTATGTTAATGATTGATTTAATAAAATACAATTCTATTCCGTTTGAATCAGTATTTGACATGATTCACCTTTTGATAATTGAGTTATAAGATATGGTTAATACTTTGATCTTTGATATGAAATTGTTATATGATGAATTATGCATCTACATCTGCATATGTGATGATTGGAGATAAGTGCTACATCGCTGATCACAATGGAAGCCACTTTTAGAGTCCAATCCATCATTCTGTTCCCCAATAATGGGATGAGACAGGTTGGAGTTAAGTGCCATGCGGAGCTAACTGCCTCATCGTGAGTAGTCGCGATGGGGCCACCTCTAGAATCCATTGGGACCACCTCTAGTGTTCACCTATCGTTATATAATTTATTCCCCGAAAGGGATGAGGTAGAATGGAGCTAAGTGCTACATCGCTGATCACGATGGGAGACACCTCTAGAGTTCATCTACCGACCACTAGCTAGTTGGTGATCCGTGCATACATATGAGAGTGTGCATTGCATACATATGTTTGATATATTTAAATGATAATGATTGTGAATTGAGTGGGATGATTTCGATTGGAATATTATATATGTATTTATTAAATGTATGAAAATATTAATTTTGATATTATGATTAATGCTTGTATTTTTATGTTTCCTCGAATTTATTAGATGGTAACACATGGCTTATGAGTTATTAACTTACTGAGCTATTTTTGCTCATAATATTATTTTTAATATTTTTCAGATTCATATAGCTCGTTGGAGATTGTGCGAGGTGATAGTCGTAAAAGAATTCTATAACATCCTTGGTGGCATGAAGAGAGGATTTATTGTAACGCCCGGGATTTTAACAGAAAAAGTGGAAAAGAAAAGAATAAAAGAAAAAGATAAAAAGGGGAATAAAGAGAGAATAAAATCTGAGTTGGATTTGATTTGATCAGGGAGAAGTTAAATTCTGATTTAAACTCTGATCCTCTCCCTATAAATATGAGGCCAAATCAAATCAAAACCCCATTTTTGTTTTTCTTCACGAAGTCGGTCCTAATTCTCCTCTACTTTGCAGTAAAGTTTCTCGGACAGAAACTTCGAGGTATGAAACTAGGGTAGATTCGTAATAGAATCTTGATTTTAGACTTGAAACATGTTCTAGATCGTTCCTGGTTATTGCATGATGAATTATGATGTTAATTGATGCCCGCCATCGCCAGAAAATATGAACGAAACGCGAACTGCGTGACGCGCAGTTTCTACGAAAGATGAACCCGGCCCGAGCAGGTTCTTCGCCGGACCGAGTTTAAAGGAATTCGGCCCAGATCACCATTGCCGACGCTCGCCGAGCTCTGCAACCGGATGAACCTGGCCCGGGTTGAAGAGACCCGGACCGAGTTCTGTGTACGAAAGTTTGTCGGGCGCGACGGCCGCTCTGACTCGATGATGAACCGACCCGGCCCAAGTGTAACCCAAACTCGGCCCGGACTTATCCCTGATTTTTACCGAGGATGATTATGTTCTACTCGACCCGAGTTTATCCCTACTCGGTCCGAGTTCTGTCCTGATTATGCATATGATTATGATTTCTTAATCCTTATTCCATGTGGTTAATCCTGATCTATGTATGATGATGATGATGTCGATTTACCCCTAATTTACTCTCCATGATTATGTCCTTTATCTTGATTTTAAGTTCTTATCAAAATATGTTTTGTTAAATTAAAAGATGCAAGATAAAAGACGTAAAACGTTAAATGGAGAGCTCTTTTTATGATGGACTAGTGACGACTAGTTATGGGCTGTCCTCGGATATTTATGGGCTGACTTCTGTCAGTTATGGGTTGGCTCTGCCAATTATGATGATGATGATGGACGGGTTGAGACAGGCCTCCCCGTGGGTTGAAATGTACCCCAAATAAGTCAAAGATGAAATTAAGATGATGAAGAAGATGGACACATATGAATTAAGATCTTTTCCATGATGTTGGCTTTTGCCTTATCTTATGATGATTATTTAGGATCTCTGATTCATATGTTTCTATGCATGCTCCTATCATTCCATATTATGATCATGATTTCCTTTCCTATCAGATGATTATGTTATCTTATGATGTTACCTTTTATGATTCATGCCTAGTATCATGATCCTACTATGATGTTTATCTTACTTCCATACTGAGTTGTAAAACTCATAGGGAGGTTTCTTCCCTGCATGTTCTTAAATGCATGCCAAAGTCTCAATGATGATGGTGGCCAACGGTGACAGATCGAGCTCGTAGGTGGCTGCACATGATTATCGAGTCATTTAGATGATGGATAAATGTTTCCTTTTCTTTTATTACTTGATGAATTAGCTTTCCTTTGGACTCCTATGAAGTCAGTTATCAGTCTTTCACATTTCAAAATATTACTCTATTTTATTCTTAGTGATGATTTAATTATTCCGCAATTTATCGTTATTGAGTTGACCAGTCAAAACTTTATTTTCGGTCAATATGATGTACACGTAAAGATGACCCGTAGCGTCTCCGAAGCATATTCTATCACGTGGCGGGGTGCGTTTTGGGGGCGTTACATTTATGTCTCTCGTATTTTTCTATTAAGTTGCCGAGAGAGCTAGTCGTGTTTATTACTTATGTCAAAATAAATTGTATTAAAAATAAAGTAATTTTGTCAAATGTACGACTTAATGTGTATCAGTACATATGATGTAATTTATTTAATGATATACTTTTACTCTTATGTTATAAAAGAAAATTAAATTACATCACGTTTTCGTAAATTTTTCATAATTTTATTTGATCTTTTATAATGAATCGCGAACTCTGATTTAACTCACGAGTTAAATTGATATCGTCACATTTACTATCTACAAAATTTTGCATTTTTTATCATTGCAAAATAATTAAAAAAAATGAAATTCCGATTGGTACAACTACCACGCTGTTGCCTTTTAACCGGTCCACAAATCGTATTTTTTCTATACAATTATTAATGAAATTAAAAGTGGCCTCCAGTCTCCAATATTGCACTTTTTATGTATTTAAGTTCAATTTCATGGTGGATGAGTCAAGAGGGGCCGCTAAAAAAGGTTAAAAATTTTCGCCACTATCAATCGGATTAGACTGCAACCTCTCGGGCCGCATTAATTAAAAAAAAGGGGAAAAGTAGAATGAAATCAAATCGATCTCGCACTGGCGTCTGCCGGTTACCCGCGACCCTTCTATTTCTCTGCCCTGTTCGAATTCCGGATTCCCACGCGTTTCCTCACGCGTTTCCCGGCGGAGGAAAAGAAAAAAAAAATTACTGCGGAGGGCGAAAAAGAAATGAGGAGTGTAAAAAGTAAATAGAGGAAGAAGGGGATAAAAATGAGGCGGTGATACTTCGAGCAAAGTGTGTGCGAGGGGTTAAAATTTGGCCGAGCACTTCATTTTCTTGTCCGTCTTCGGTCTTCCAAAGGAAATAAAAAAGGTCCTTTTTTTTCTCTCGTCTCCTCGCATCTCCCTTTCTTCTTCTTCTTCGTCGTCGTCCTCGTGCTGCTCCGATCAGTCGCCGGCGACCCGTTATGGATGTTTGGGATAGGCGGCGAGCTGCGGTGAGGCGAAGTCACTGGAGGAATCAGGTGGACGAGGTCGTGGTCTGCCTGCTGACAGTCAGGTGAAGAAAACCGTTCGATCTGGTGGATCCGGCGCTTCGGAGGCTCCTTCAAGCAGCGCTTCCTCATTGGACTGTGAGTTCGTCTGGGTTATTATGCCCTTTCCGGGTTTTTGCTCGTTTATGCTTCGTTTGGTGCTGTTGTTTCTTCGTTGAAAGAGTTTTTTTTTTGCCATTTATTGGGGGATATGTGAAAGGGCTGGCGTATATTGAGCAGTTTTTGAGGATTTTGGGAGGAAAAAATGGCTAATGGGATGCCGTCTCCATCACTAGTATTAAGAGGTTTTCAAGATATTTTTGGTCCTGCGTTCCTTAAATTCCTTCTATTCTAGGTTCAGTGGATTATTTTTTTTTCATTTGCTGTTCCTTATTCTGTGCGCCGATTAGAGAGATAAATCACTATTTCTGGATATTTTTCTTATTTCCCAACGATAAAGGAAGGTTTTTACGGCCACTTCTTGCCTTTTCTTTCTCTGCACATGTCTTCAGAAAGAGTAAATTTCACTAATTACTTTACCTTTCGATGCATTACTGGAAGGATTATTGAGTGTATGCTGCTAAAAGCAGTAGTTTTTTATCTGTTGCCGGAAACAGAAGTGGAGATGCATTTTGTTTTATTTCTTACTCTTTTCTCCTCATCCTATCTCTAGTTTTTCTCGTCTTCTCCACCAAGTCGTGAAACAATCGCTCGCCGTACTCTCTTTTTGATCCCTGCCTGTTTTCGGAAGCTTTTCCTTCATTGTTTGATCCTCTCACCTCTCCTTGTGCAGTTGTCCTGGTCGCATAGATCGTCAAGGGAAACCGAGCAATACAACCACTTTTGCAGGCATGAACAACCATAACCATCACAACCAACAGGTCATTGATGTCGATGACTCCTACCTCCTGGAGCTTGCTGCGAACAACGACGTCGAGGCTTTCCGACAATCTCTTCAACTTGGTGCGGCGCCCGTGGACGAGGTTGGGCAGTGGTATGGGCGCAAGAAAGGCTCTAACCGCATAGTCCTTGAGCGCAGGACTCCTCTCATGGTTGCTGCCACCTACGGCAGCCTTGACGTGCTTGAGCTCATTCTTTCGCTCGCTTCTGTGGACGTCAATCGTGTGTCTGTTCCTGACAACACCACTGCCCTGCACTGTGCAGCCTCCGGTGGCTCTGCCGATGCTGTCGATGCAGTCAAGATGCTGCTCTCTGCTGGCGCTGATCCTAACACGGTGGATGCTAACGGCCACCGTCCTGTTGATGTGATTGTCGTACCTCCAAAGTTGCCTGATATGAGGAGCTCCCTTGAAGAGCTTCTCGGTGGTAAGAGCTGCCTGGGGGTTTATGTCGCCGGCCGTGTAGGGGAGATCTTTCCTCCTCCACTGCGTGTGGTGACTACCTTGGCCAGCTCTAATTCTCCGCCTCGGTCTTCTTCTCCGGATGAGGAATTATTTCCTTGCATGGATTCGATTTCCTCCCCATCCATGAACAAGTTGAGTGAGTTACAGCATCAGGTGACTGTATCTGAGAAGAAAGAGTACCCTGTTGATCCATCCCTCCCTGACATCAAGAACAGCATCTATGCAACTGATGAGTTTCGGATGTACTCTTTCAAGGTCCGACCTTGCTCCAGGGCCTACTCACATGACTGGACTGAATGCCCATTTGTCCACCCTGGGGAGAATGCTCGGAGGCGAGATCCGAGAAAGTTTCACTACAGTTGTGTCCCATGCCCAGACTTCCGGAAAGGATCTTGCCGGAGATTAGACATGTGCGAGTATGCGCACGGCGTGTTTGAGTGCTGGCTTCACCCAGCGCAGTACCGCACAAGGCTCTGCAAAGATGGGACTAGCTGCTCACGCCGTGTCTGTTTCTTTGCTCACACACAGGAGGAGCTCCGTCCGCTATATATGTCTACTGGCTCTGCAGTGCCTTCCCCACGGTCTTCAACCTCAGCTGCGATGGAAATGGCTGCAGCTATGGGTCTTGTGCCTGGCTCTCCGTCTAGTGTTTCTGCAGTTATGTCTCCCTTCACTCCGCCGATGTCACCGTCAGCAAATGGCATTAACCACAATCCGATGGGTTGGCCGCAACCAAATGTGCCTACTCTGCATCTTCCTGGTAGCAATCTCCAGTCAAGCAGGCTGCGTTCTTCTCTCAGTGCCAGAGATATGCCTATCGATTACTTGTCGTTGATGCAGGAATTTGAATCCCAGCAGCTGTTGAATGACATGTGCTACTCTCGTTTGAATGCATCAGCTGGAAATCGTTCAGTGCGACCGAAAACCTTGACACCCTCTAACCTTGATGATCTTTTCTCTGCTGAGATCACTTCTTCTCCGAGGTTCAATTCTGATCAAGGAGCTGTGTTTTCACCATCACACAAGACTGCCATACTCAACCAGTTCCAGCAGCAGCAGAGCCTGCTCTCACCCATAAACACTAGCATGTTCTCATCAAAGGCCTTGGATGGCCAGCAAATGGCAGGGCACTCTTCTCTGCTGCAATCATCACTCGGTATTTCTTCTCCTGGCTGGATGTCTCCCCGGTCAGTGGAGCCTGTTTCTCCAATGAGCTCCCGCTTGGCTGTGCTTGCCCAGAGGGAGAAGCAGCAACAGACCTTGAGAAGTCTGAGCTCCCGTGATCTTGGCTCTGGTACATCTCAGATGATGGGTTCTCCTGTTAGTTCATCGTGGTCCAAGTGGGCTTCACCCTCTGGTACTCCTGACTGGGGCATGAATGGTGAAGAACTTGGGCGCCTGAGGCGGTCATCATCCTTTGAGTTGCGGGGAAATGAGGAGCCTGACTTATCTTGGGTTCATTTATTAGTGAAGGAATCCCCCCCTGAGAAAGTTGTCACTGCCACATTGGCTTCTGCTGGACCTTCTGGCTTGGGTCATGCTGCTGATGAGGTTTCCGTGTCGGCTTCCAATGGTCAGATGGATGGGCATGACCAAGCTGCTGTCCTTGGCTCTTGGCTTGAGCAGATGCAGCTTGATCAAAGGTTAACATAGCAAGAGAAAGAACAGAAACCAAAATTTTCAGTAAAATTGTTAGGGAGGTTCTTTTGGTAGTAGCTCATGACCTTTAGTAAATAATATTTTTTTGGCAACTTGGGTTGGAGGAGGAAATATGAAAAACTGGGTATGAAGAAGCTTTAGGCTGGTGATATTCTGAGATTCATTTCTTTTAAAAGCAAATTTTATTATTACTTTCCAAAGAGAAGATCAGACAGGTGAAAGAAAAAAAAGAGGGGGGTTTATCCTAGGGTTATTTCAAGGCCTACCCCCTGGTAAACTAACTCTTCTGTATTTTTGTTTTTTTTTCCGCTTTTGCTTTGGTCTTCATCTTTTAAATCCAGTTCTATATTGTTTCATTGCAATGAAACTGTGCTTTACCTCGTCTTCCTTTGCAGTGGCTCTCATTTCGTCAATTATGATAGTCATCCATTGTTGTTGTAATGGTATTCAGGGTAAATGAATGGATTGCCTTTCTGTCTTGAGTTCATTGTTCTCTTTTTTGTCTGAGGTCGACCGGTCTGGGTCATACTGTAATCTGAACTTTTGTATTGGTTTTTGGATGGAGAGGATCTGAAAGCAGGGAATGAGCCTATATGTTCTCTGATTGTTGTAACATTTTGTTAAAACCTTATGCCTATTATTTCAATTCTATTATTCTTTTCTATGCTATGATATATCTTTCTGAATTCATTTTTCAACTTGATTGCTCTTTATCTTATCGTCCTTTCTTAACCAAGTTAGTGCTTCACTTTCTTCTTGAAAGATGGTGCTTACATGTTCTTGGACATTGTAATATATTACGCCTGCATTGTGAACTGGTAATGATGATGGTGGCATTGGTGACATCTAATTTGGTATTTGCTATGGTGGTGGTGGATCCCGACATCTTGACGTGGGTATTTTAAATTTAGACGAGTATGGGTCATTCTGATAACATCTAATTTTAAAGCGTGTGATCTGTTGTTTCATTACTTAATGTGTGGGGGCTTCAGAGGATGTTCATTTGAAGATTATGGTTGAATTGAGGGTTGTCTACTTGTATTTATTTTGGACCTATTGATGTGTACGGAAAAATTACATCAAATACTTTACAATTTTAATGTTTTAAATCAAATACTCTTTTAACTTTAATATTTTTTTAGGTTATTCTTTAACTTCACTAACAATTGTCTTTGGTTTTTAAATTTATTTACCAATTGCCCTTTTCATTTGTGGCCGATCGTTTTTTATTGTTGAATGTTCTCTTTCTTCCATACAAGCAAGCTAACGTGGCATGAATAAAAAATAAAATAATAATTAAAAAATAAAAAAAGCATCTTTCCTACGCTTGTCGAAGATCGCAAGGAAAAGGGGGTGATGTCCTCGCCCCCCTTGGGGATCTTGCACATCCTCGACATCGTTGTCAGCTCATCAATGTCCTCGTCCAAACCCCTCGTGAACAAGTTGCTTGACAAGTCTTCAGCTAGCCTTGTTGGCGTGCAAGTCTAAGTTCATCGGTCAAGTTCTTGAACTCTTTCGGGATGCTTGAACTCAAGAGAGCCATTTCATGTTGCCGATCCACGACGAGATGCCATCGTCAAGCTCGTTACTAGAATGGCCACCCCCCTTGCGATCTCGTCGGAGGTCGCAGAGGGGTTGACGTAGGGAAAAGGTGGGTGGGTGGGGAGGAGGACCCCATTTGACTGTGCGGCGGTGTTGCTCCTGTAGTCCTCTTCTATCGCGCCGACTCCGCTGTTGAAGACCTTGCGGCTTTGTGGGGGCTTGACCTTGCAAGCAAGGTACCACACTTGGCGTCATCGGCGGAGCCCACCGATTCGGTGTTCGGTGAACTGTATGTGTAATACTCAAAAAATAAATGGATGAAAACGCCCTTCCGTTGAAAGGTAAATTAGATCTTTTGGGCAAAAGAGAAAATAATATAAAAGGTCAAAAACTTTGATTAGTAAATGAACTAAAATATCCTTAAAAGCAAAAGCATATTATGGGCGTTGTTGTCTTTTGATAAAAAGTAAATCGGTTGATAAGAATACCCCTAAAAGTGAAGGTGGTTGGAGGACATTTTGAACTATAAAAAATGACAACAAATTCCTAAAACCCTTCTCCCTCTCACTCAACCTCTCCCATTTCTCCTCTCCCTAACACCCCAGCCGAGCTTCCCATTTCTCTCCATCACAGCAACCAACTTCCCCTTCATCTCCACCTCACACTCACTTACTCCCTCTCACCTACAGCAGCCGAGTAGCAGCATAAGATAGAAGGTCTTCCACTCCATTACAGCAACAGCAACGAGGAGTTGGAGCCTTGGAGGGACACCCAATGGAGCTGTTTGGTATAGGAACAAAATAAGAACTAGTCCCTTGTTCTTACTTTTTCATCTAAACACAATTTTGAACATTGTGTGGGACCCACTTTAAATGATTGCAAGAACAACACTTTAAAGTAGAGTTAGAAATGTTCTTGCCCCCCCTTGAAACTTCTTTGCTCCCATTTTGTTCTAGCTGTAGGAACATTATGATGTTAAAAATTTTTGTTCTCACATTGTTCTTATAACAGCCAAACAGCCCCAATAGCTTCAACAATAGAGTTCGCCCTTCACCATACGTGCAGCAAGACAAAGGAAGGAGGGGGCTGACACGTCAAAGAAGTAGAGGAAGAGATAAGAGGATTAAGATTAGGGTTTTAACCTAACTCTAAAGGTATGTAAGGGTAAATCCCATCTAAATCATGGATTAGGAGTGTTGGCTTATGGTTTGATTAATGTTGCATTAATAGATTGTTTAGTAGATTCTTAGCCGTAGGAAGGTTTCTGCCCTAAATGCCATTGAGCATGTCTCCTGTTAATGTTAAGTTAATATATGATGATAGTTATGTGTTCTATGAACTAGAGGCATATTCCTATATACTCTATCCAGATTTGGTAGGCCCTGTTGCAATACATTTTTTAGTACACTATTACTGTCCAAAAGTTGTGTATAATATATGTCTGGAAAGGTCGCGGAGTCTAGTTTCTAGAGGGTGTTTCATTTGGAGCTGTGTACTGAAAGTTATGACCTAAAGAGTGGCTCACTGTCAAACTGCCTCAAGTAGCAAATTCGGAAAATTCACCAAAGTTAGTGTTTTACCTTATAAGAGAATGAAACTTGTGGGATAGGTAGATGATTGTGTCATCTTTCTAAAAACTTGGATTCACCTCATCATTTTGTTGCTGCCAAATTGGTTAATATGGTAACAACATAGTCACTGTGAGAATTTATGAGGGTAAATGGTAAAAGAATAAAATATGAAAAAGTTATATGTTTTTGCCCTAGGGATCTAATGTGAAGATAAATTATAATAAGTCAATTTAATGACTTATAGAGTGAGTTATGGACTTTGAACCGACAAGGTGTCGAATCTATTCACCTTGAAAAACCATAATTCTTTCTCTCGGTTTTATTGTTGTTATGGATGTTTAACGTATGAAACATGTCAAGTAAAGTCCATAGTGTCTGTATGTGTGAATATGTTTTTTTTGTGGACGGAGGGTTAACGATCATTTTTGGTAATTTTCGGGCGTCAATCGATCGATCGGCCACACCGAGCGGTCGATCGATTCATAGGTGTTGTTATGTGTAACCGCCACTATTCTAATCGGATGAGGTATCGGTCGACCGGCCGAGTGTCGAACTTAGAGTAGAACGCCATTGTTTAAATTGGACTTGGTTAGGTCGATCGATCTTAGGGTCGGAAGCTCCTAATTATTTCGTTCGAGATATCGATCGATTGAATGACGTGATCGGATTATCGATCATAAGCCCCTAGTTAAATCGGTCGATTGGTCAAGGGAGCGGTCGATTGCTCTAATAGGAAAAACAAAGGTCAAAAGCCACTATCTCGATCGATCGTGCAATCGGTCGACCAATAGGTCGATCGGCCGACTGAAATGTATGATTTTGAAGATTGAACTCAATGTTTCCTCGATCAATTGATCATTAGTTGATATCATGCTATGCCATGCCATGTTTCATGTTCTTACTGATATAATTGCCATGATATTGATCGACTCACCTAGAATCCGAATTGCACGCTAAGCTGTAAGATTAAAATGAATCATTGTATTGAAATGACACATTGAGAATTTACTTGGCCCTTGCTAGACTAAGATGCGTCACTATTTGAACCCGTGTGAAATGGGTAATGAAAGTGACACAACTTCGGAGTGTCAAGGCTTAGCCAGCCTATGGCTTGAGGATCACCAAGCACCTCAATGTTTTAACAAAAGTTCATTAAAGATTGTTTGATAACTAACCAAAATAATTGATTAAGTGGCGAGAACATATGGTTAATGTGATGTGTGGGGCACTTCAAGAGTAAATGAGATGGGATGTTCTTAGCCACTATGGATATGGATAATTGGGTATTAACGGTATTAATGCAATGGATATATGAAATTAGAATATGAAATTGAGAATTGAATTTCATGATCTATTTTGTGATCTTTATTGTTCATCGATGATTGCTTTAATCAAAACATTTTATACATTATTGAATTACTTATTTTTCTGGCCCTTACATACAATTAATGGGAGGTAGGCCTCCCTTGCATCTGGGGTCGTGCAGGTATGGACGAGTAGGTTGAAGTTGATGGCGAACTCATGACATCGGTTAACACATGGTATCGGCCTTACGTTGGACCATAGTATTTCATATTGTTTATGGGTCATGTATGGGTTGGCCTGTGGGCCCACGTTATGGATTATGTTGGAGTTTGACTTGTTTGTAAACTTTGAGTCTCTTATGTATTTGGACTATCCGTCATGGTACACTTTGATGTCATTGGACTTAGTGCCATATGATTCATTATGTTTTATTGCTTTCGCTATGTTATCAATTAGAATAGATTTAAATGTTATCATTTTTCGCTGCTTATTCTTGTCATGTGTTTTTTTGACTTGGTGTCAACTATCGCATCGTCCACTGTGTAACGCACTCCGGGATCCGCTTACAACATGTGTCGTGGGGCTGATTTTGGGAGCGTTATAGTCAAGCATCGGAACCTAAAAGTTCTTGGCTCTATTGGTTAAGTGTCTCCTAAAGTTCTTGGCTTCATGGTTATTGTTGTCCTAAAGTTCTACTCTATAGTTAGGTTTGCCTAAAGTTTTGTCAATTGTTCTTGGCATCGTGATGAATTGCCTAAAGTCCTTGACTTTGGGTAAGATTATTTGGTCAAGTCTAAGTCAATGATTTAGGCCATTATGTTATATTGATATTGGTTAAGTGTCAAGTCCATGTGCAATTGTCATGAACAACCACCGAGTTCAATGGTATGTGTTTTCTTTTTATATTCTAATAGCATTAATAATTGATGTATAGTTTTTGTGCTATTGTAGATGGGTGAAAATCATCCTGAGGGCAAGACCCACACGATCCTAGTTATGGAGTGTGTTGGTAGTTCATGTCAAGTGTCATTGAAAAGAGTTTTGGACCTTAACCCTCCTACGTTTAATGGGATTGATGATTCTGAGGAAGCCAAAGCATGGTTGGATGACAAAGGGACAAGTTCGAAAGGATAAAATGTTTCGAAGAAAGCAAATTAGAATGTGCTACTCGTAACCTAACAGAAAGCACTAAACATTGGTGAGAAGCTACTCTCATGACCAAGTATGTTGGCCAAGAAAATCCATCTTGGTCGAAATTCATGATGGACTTCGAAAATCGATACTTTCCACAAAGTATGAAGGAGCAGAAGCAAAAGGAGTTTCTTATTTATTTTTTTTCTCTAGTTGACATGGGAGGATGCAAATTAGTTGTTATTTTAAAGAGAAAAGTTTGTTTTTTCCATTTATTTCTAAATGGAAAGTGGTCTTAATAATTTGTGTCCATCATGGCATGATTTATGTCAAAATGGTAGATATATTTGATATAATTGATTACTTAAAGTGAAAAGGGCTTGGTTGTTAACATTGAAATATTTTATCAATAATACATTTTTATTCAGTTAATTTCAAAAGTAATATAAAATTGTCAAATTATTTGAAGGGTGGGTCTAAAACATTATCTCAATTTCCCCTATAAATTCAAAATTGGACCAATACTTGTGGATCCGAGCTATTTTTTAATACTACACACACATATGTATATATATAGGGTTTAACGGGTGTGTAACACCCATTTAGTGGAGCATTGTGTAACACCTGATCCAATGGTCCAGATGAAATCATTTGGGTCTTATCAAACGACCGTGAGTGCTCTTCTTTCTTTATGATCACCTGCGCGCTGTCTGTCGTCTACCTTCCTCATGGATGGACGTCGATCACCTACGACCTCCCCATCCAGCGACCACTAGCAACACCGCAACCTCCCCATCCGACGACCACAACGACGCTGCAACCTCCCCATCTGGTGACCATCGACGAAGATCCCTTCTCGCTTGTGACCTTATCGCCTATGTTCGCTGCCCACCTCTTGCCTACGACCGTCGCCCTCTCTCCCCTTCCCTCTATCTTGCGACCACCACACCCATTGACCTCCCCTCCTCTTCCCCTCATTTTCTCCCCTGTCGCTATCGTCGAGCCCACGTTGACACATCGCCGATCCAAATCTGCACTATCGATTGTCACAAGAGAGAGAGAGAGAGGTCGCCGATCGTTGTTCCTCTTGACTCACCGTCTCTGTCCCTACTTGTGTTGATTGTTGTTCCTCTTGTGTCATCGCCGTTGATCATTGTTCCCCTCCGACGTTGTCGTTGAGCCCTACGAGCGTTGTCGTCGAGCCCAGTGAGCATCGTCGTTGTTTTCCAAATCTCTGCGAGCTCCGCCTTGACCCTCTCTTCTCTCTCCCTCCTACTCTCTCTCTTTTCTCCTCTGATCGCTTCCACTCCCCGATCCACACCGTCGCCGTTGATCCAGATCCGCGCCGAGCCCGTGTTTGGGTTGGGGACTTTGGAGGGTCATCAACCGGCACTTGCGAGGACGGGCAAGATGGGCTTGTCGGCCAGTGCTCGTGGGGGCAGGGAAGATGGGCCTGCTGACCTACGGAGGGGAAGATGAGAAGGGAGAGGAGGGCGGCGGTCGCAGGGGAGAGGGGTGGGGTGGGGTGGGGGGGGGGGTGGATATGGACCGTTTGATAAATCTAACGGACCAGATTTGGGCATTGCACAATACTCCATCAAATGGGTGTTACACACCCATTAAACCCATATATATATATATATATATATATGAATTTTAAATGTTATTTGTTTGAAATAAAATTTAAGACATGTTCTTTGTTCATGCATTTAAACAACACCTCATTTATGCTCTTTTAATTATTTCTCTTGCTTGTATGTGTTCTTTAATCTTAATTTACTTGCATACGTTCGCAATATGAACAAAATATACAAATAAGGCTTCTCATTATTTTTTAATTTTTTGTTTAAATTACAACGTCCTCCTCTTGAGGACCCAATCAATGTGGAGTTTAATATTGGAATTTTTTTATTGGCCTGGTCAATATTTGGATCGAGAGACGGATGATCTCAATGCCCATTTCTATAGTGACCGCTTCTCTGCCATAATTGTATTTGTTGAATCTCATGTTTCGTCTTCGAGTTTTGATGACAACAAAATTAATTGGACATAAAAGTTACTAATTTATGCTTGAGTGATGATTACGCAAGTTTAACATTGAAAGATTTATGTATATAAAAAAATCACAAAATTCTCAAGGAGTGTCGGTCGAAAGATCGGTCCATACCGATAGATTGATCAAAATAAAAGCGTAGTTAAATAATGATGCATCGATGTTGATCTAAAGATCGATCGTGTACCGGTCGACCGATCAGAAGAAAAAGCACAACTCAATGACACGTTGATGTTGGTCGAGCTATCGGTGGTGATATCGGTCGAGAATCATGATTGAAGAGAAGGATTTGAACAAGCTAGATTTTTATGATCTTATAAGTTTACTCTTAACTTATGAGATTGGAATCAAGGAGGATGAAAAAACAAATGCTCCCAAAAAGATGACGTTGGAATTAAAGGCACACAAAGATGAGGAAGATACAAGTGAATAAGATGAGCATCTTGACGAGAAGAAACTTACCATATATCCAAAGAAGCTTGACAAATATTTCATGCCAAGCAAAAGAAGAAAAATGGTTTTACCAAAAGAAGATTGTCATCAAGCAAAAATCAGATGACTTGCTTTGAATGTAAGAAAGTTGGGTATTACAAAGATGAGTGCCCAAATTTGGTCAAGAAAGAAAAGGATGGAGAAGGTTTAAAGAAGAAGAAAAAAGCTCTTCAAGCCATTTGAGATGGAAGTGAAGATGAAGAAAATGACTCCAACACCACCTCAAGTGATGGTGAAGAAGCTTACATATGTCTAATGACAAATAGCTATGAGATATTATCTAACATATCAGATTCTAGGGATAGTGAATATTTTTATATGCATAATGAGTTTAGAACGCTTATTAATAGATATGGAAGTCTCAAAAAGAAATATGATAGCTTAAAAAATAGAGTTTGAAAATTTGTAGAAAGAAAACGAGCATGTGGATTCCAAAGTATGTGAAAATTGCAACTTACTAGATGAGAAAAACTCTATCTTAGAATTTATGATTGAAGCATTGAAATTGGAAAACAATACTTTGGAATCATCATGTGAAAAACAAACTTGTAAAGTGAACTTGAAAAGTTTACAAATAGTGGAAAAATGCTAGATTCAATTCTATCAGAACAAAGAAGACCTTTTAATAAAAATGGACTTGATTTTAACTCACTTTATACTAAAAAGGATAAAAAGATCCTATTTGTTAGAGCATTGCAAAGTGATCATTCAATATCACATATTACTTATTTTCATTGTGGTTGTGAAGGACATTACTCTTGTGAATGTAAGATTAGAAAGGGAATAAATAGTGGTATGGAGGAGATTAATTTGGTTTCAAGATGGATCATCTCTAACCAAAATGGACCCAAACAAATTTGGGTACCAAAACAATGAGAATCTCAATTTTTTTCTCGTAGGAAGCTCCAAAGTGCAATGAAAGTAAATGGTACTTGGAAAGTGGATGCTCGAGACATGACAATTCATCAAATTTCATTATTTTGGAGAAGAAAAATGGAGGAAAAGTTACTTTTGGAGATAATAGCAAAGGAAGAGTAATTGGTATAGGTAACGTTGGTAAGAATGACAAAGTATATTTGGAAAATGTTTGGTTAGTTGAAAGCTTAAAACATAACTTGATTAGTATAAGTCAACTATGTGATAAGAACTATTTAGTCAAATTTGAAAAAGACAAATGTTTGATATTAGATGAAAATAAGAAAGTTCTACATATGGGTTTTAAATACAATGATGTATACAAAATTGATTTTGAGAACTTGAAAAATGAAAAATACCTTAATACTATGCATGATGATATAAATTGTGGCATAGAAGATTAGGACATGCAAACTATAAGTTATTAAATAAATTATTAAATCATGAATAGATTAAAGGTTTTCTAAAGTAAAATTTGAGAAAAATAATATTTTTGATTCATGTTTAAAAGGTAAACAAACAAAGAGATCTTTAAAATTAATGGGAGTTATTAGTATACATAGATATTTGAAAGTTTTACATCTTGATTTATTTGGACCTATTGATTTGGTGAGCTTAGGAGGAAAGAGATATGTATTTGTGATTGTTGATGACTTCTCTCGCTTTATTTGGACTATCTTTCTTGCTAATAAAGATGAAACTATAAATGGTTTCTAAATTTCCAAAAAAAATCCAAAATGAACTTGAACAAAAAATTTCAAAAATTAGAGGTGACAATGGAGGAGAATTTGAAAATCATAAATTTGAATCGTTTTGTGAGAAAAATAAAATTACTCATAACTTTTCCACTCATGGGACACCTCAACAAAATGGGGTAGTAGAAAAAAAGAATAAAACTATACAAGAAATGGCTAGAACAATATTAAATGAAAGCAAATTGTTAAAGTATTCATGCTATGTTTTAAAGAGAATTTTACTTAGGCCTCTTGTGATGAAAACATGTTTTGAAGCTTTATATGAAAAGAAATCAAATATTTCCTATGTTAAAGTGTTTGGTTGTAAATGCTATATTTTGAACATCAAAGATAAATTAAGCAAATTTGATGCAAAATGTGATGACGATGTATTTCTTGATTATTCTAGTACAAGTAAGGCATATAGAGTTTATAACAAAAGAACTGAAGAGTCAATCAATGTTAAGTTCAATGAAGCTAATGATCTTTTTATGAGAAAGAAAATCAATGATGACGAGGAAGAAGTAGTTGATGTGGAAAGACAACTTCAAGATATGCAATTTTAAAATGATAATGTGGAAGAAGTGAGAGTTGACAACTCAAATGTGGAAGAGATAGAGGAACCAACAAGTGGAAGGTGATCAAATCATTCTAAGAAATTGGAAGCATGCCTCATCACATCCACTTGACCAAGTGATAGGTAATATAAATGAAGGTATAAAAACTAAACACTCTTTGAAAAAATCTATGTGAATTTTTGGCATTTCTTGCTAATTTTGAACCTAGCAATATTGATTAAGCACAAAGTGATCCAAATTGGATAAATGCAATGCGCGAGGAACTAAATAATTTTGAACGAAGTCAGGTTTGGAAGCTTGTGAAAGACCCAAGATCATCCCATTACTGGAACCAAATGGGTTTGTACAAGTTAGATGAAAATGATGTCATTATGAGAAACAAGACTAGATTAATAGCCAAGGTTTACTCACAAATTGAAGGAATTGATTTTGATAAATTTTTTGCTCCCCTTGCTAGAATTGAGACCGTTAGAATGCTTTTAGTCTTTGCATGTTATAAGGGTTTTAAACTTTTTCAAATGGATGTAAAATCATCTTTTCTTAATGGTTTTATAAATTAGTAAGTTTATGTTGAACAACCTCAAGATTTTGAAAATCCATATTTTCCTAATCATGTGTTTAAACTTTCAAAACATTTTTATGGATTGAAACAATCTCCTAGACCTTGGTATGAAAGATTGAGTTTCTTCTTAATCAAGAATGATTTTCAAGTTGACACCACACTATTTTTTAAACATATGAAAAATTATATTTTAATAGTCCATATTTATGTTGATGATATTGTTTATGGTGCCACTAATGAATGTTTGTGCAAAGAGTTTGAATCTCTTATGCAAAAAAGATTTGAGATGAGTCTTGTAGGTGAACTCACATTTTTTCTAGGCCTAAAAGTGAAACAATCTAAAGAAGAAATTTTTCTTAACCAAGAAAAATATACAAGAGATTTTCTTAAGAGATTTAGAATGGATGAATGTAAGCGAAGTCCAACTCTCATAAGTACTACAACAAAGTTGGATAAAAATGAAAAAGGCAAGTCCGTTGATAAAAAGATATAAAGGTATGATTAGTAGGTTGCTTTATTTAAGGGCATTTAGGTCAGATATCTTGTTTAGTATATGCTTGTGTGCTATATTTCAATCTACACTCAAAGAATCACACTTAATTGTCGTAAAAAGGATAATGCGTTATTTAAAACACACTTGTGATTTAGGCATTTGGTATAATAAAAATTTCAATTGAATTACACGCTTACACCGATGCAGAATTTGTCGGATGCAAAGTTGATAGGAAAAGCACTAGTGGGATGTGTTATTTTCTTGGTAGTTCTCTTATCTCATGGGCTATCGAGAAGCAAAACTCTATTGAAGTCTCTACTGCCGAGGCCGAATATATAGTCGTCGATAGTTGATGTGCACAAATATTATGGGTAAAATAATAGTTGCTTGATTATGGCGTAAGTTGCTCAAATGCACCCTTGTATTGCGATAACACAAGTGTTATAGAAATGACCAAAAATCCAATTCAACATTATCAGACAAAACACATTGACTTGTGATATCATTTTATTAGAGATCATGTGACCCTTAAGGACATTGCAATTGAATATATGCCTATTAAAGTTCAACTTGTAGACATCTTTATAAAACCCTTGAGTGAAGATCAATTTTGTATGCTTAGAAGGGAATTAGGAATGATTTAACCTTGATTGCATATCAATTCTAAGTAAAAGTGACTTGTTTATGCAAAATCACTTTTGAAATGAATTGAATATTAAAAGTGTTGCACGACACTTACATTCATGTAATCTTCACTTCAAAACAAAACTTTAAAATTGCAGAGAAATTGATAAGAATGCATATCAACGACCGCTATTCACCATCGGAAAATCGCTTGTAATTAATAATAGAAAATATTCACCGGTCAACCTATTACCATAACCGGTCGACCGATATATACAAATAAATTTAAAATGTGTGGAATTACACACTAGGTCAGTCGAATCATTTTTTATTCCTTTGATTGATGCCCTAGCCTTGCGCCGCTTGATTCTTCTCCGACGACCACACGTCTTCCACCAAATCATCGTCTTCTTCTCTGGTGTTGTTCATCAGCGTCCCTACAATCTCGTTTCCTGTCTTCCTCACCAACCGCTGACTGCCTACGTGATCACTTGCTGATCACTATATGATTTTAACCCATTTTAGATGCAATTCATACATATGGAGTCCCACTTTTGCCTATTTTTGGGCCAATTATACTTGGAATGCAAACATTGTGATAACTAGTTGATATTCCTCATTTCATACTTAATTCCATGTGCATAGAGGTTCTGAAATGCCAAAATCCATTAATATTTAAATTCTATGCCAAGTTATCATTTTGAGGACAAGTTATCATTCCTAAGTGTCAAGTTATCATTATTTTGAATGAACTTATTTTCAATGGTTTTCTTGCCCTAAATCCATCATTATCATGTATAAATCATATTTGGATAGTCACATCTCAACTTGTGCAAAGTTTTAAGTCCATTTGAACAAGTTATCATTTTTCAAGTGCCAAGTTATTGTTAAAGGGCAATTCTGTCATTTCGACATGCAAAACCATTAATTCTGCACAAGGACCTTAAGCAATCATCTTATTATTGTTCTAACTCATTGCTGGTCAAATGTCATCACATTTGGATAATCAAAACTCAAGTTATGACAAGTTATCGTTTTTAAGTCATATAAGTTATCGTTTTTGGGGCACTCAAGTTATCACTTTTAGGAATCTCATTCATATTTGATTTTTGACCTCACTCACTTGTCACTCTAATCAAATTGATGCCTGAAATGCTTTGAACCACCCATATTAGGACATTTCCCAAGATTTTCATAAAGTTATCATTCCGGGCCCCTTAATTCATTAATTTTGATACAAGTTTTCATTCCTGCACAACACCTAATACCATTTGATATCTGAGCTAGCAACTATCATTATCCTAATCCTTATTTGTCAAAATACCATTCAAGGGCTTTGATGCTTGCTGTTTGGGGATTTGTAGCAGGGAGAAAGGTGGCCAAAAAGTGGAAAAAGTAGGGGGGGACCATCTACTTTTTCCTGCACCAAAAAGGAATCTGCAACTGGAATTTCAGAGGGGTGGACAGGTGGCTGCAATCAGGAGGATTAAAACATTTAGATGCTGATCAAAGGGTGGAAAGGAGTAATATATAAGCTGGATTTTTCTGGAGGAGAAGGGGGGGCTGGTCATTCAAGGTTTTGGAGCAAGGCAAGGCAAGGAAGGGATTCTGCTGGATTTTGGGAGCTGCTGGCCGAGAAGCTTCAAAGGATTCATGATTTGTATCTGTTTCTTATCCCATTTGATGCCAAATCTTGTAAATATGAGGAGCTAAACTCCATTTCTTCTAGGATAGGGTAGTAGTTTAGATTAGTTTTGGATGGATATGGATTGTTTTATAATTCCTGCACTGAATCATTTCTGATTTTCAGATTTCAGAAACTTCTTACTGATTTATGCTATGCTACTATTAGATCTAATTGTAACCAATGACTGAGAAGTATTACTTGATCTAATCATTCTACAGAAGTGGATTGAGAATTAATGCCAGTTTTCTGATTTCATTCAATTGCAATTCTGATTTCTGATTTGGTTTTCTGATTTCTGAATTTGATTCTTATAAATATCAGAATCTGTTCTTCATTTCTAACTTGGTTAATTGAGTCCTTGGGATGTTTGTATTGTCCCTATCTTATTCAGAAATGAATCAAGATTGTTTGGGCAATCATTTGACTCAAATCAGATCTTCCATTAATTCCTGAACTGAAATCAGAAATCTGATTTTTCTGGTTTTACATTTCTGAAATCTGATTTGTTATAAATCTGATCTTGCCATTTGAAGACCCCATTTGTATTTATAACTGAGAAGTTATCATTTGGTCTAACCCTTGTTCAGAAATGAATCAAGAATCAATGGCAAGTTCTAGATACAAACCCAATTAGAATTCTGATTTCTATTTTCTGAAATCTGATTTCTTGAAATCTGAATTCTGATTTTCTTGGGCTGTTTGAATCTGATTGTCATCAAGGATTAGATAATTGAATAGTTGAGAGGCTAATATATGCCATGATCTTATTCAGAAATGAATCAAGATCATTGACAATTCAGAATTCAAATCTGATTTTTTTTCCAAAATCTGATTTCTTAGTTTGATTCTAAATTCTATTTCCTGATTGTTTGGAATCTGATTTGCCAATTGTTAATCCCTATTTTATTCAAATCACTGAGAGGTGTACTCTAGGAATCCCTTGTAATCCAGAGATGGGTCAAGGGGCATTTGGCAAACTTGAATTCCATCAATCCACATTGCTGATTTTTTCAGAAATGTTGATTTCTGTTTTCTCATTTTTCTAACTTCTGATTTCCATTGTCAACCCTCATATTAATCCACTACTGAGAGGTAGTCTTAAGGGCTTCTTTGAGATCCAGAGATGGGCCAAGGAGCAATGGAAATTGTGAACTCATGTGACCATATGTTTTGTATTCCCAATTGAGTGTGTTTGTGTGGATTCCAATTTATTTTGCAACCGAGAGGTTGATTTTGAATCTCCCTTGAATTCAGAGATGAATCATGGAACACAAGCACCATTATTGAGTATATTTTATCCTGGTTTGGTTGATTGGAATGATTCCATCTTTTTATGATTGTAAATGCAAGTTATCATTCCAAACTTCCTTGGATTGCAAAAAAATCAGCATTGAATCTTCCTTTTGAGCCCAATGATAACTTAATTTTCAGTGAGGACCGTCTTTTGATTCAACCTAGCTAACAATTATATAATCATATATTGCTTAGTTAGAGGCCAATTGAGCTGTGGGAACAGCCATTTTCAAGTTGAATCAAAAGTTGGATATTTAATGATAACTTGTTCCATTCCATCCTTAATTAATTTAGATGAACCCCAAATCCTAGAAGAACCTTCCTAATAGATAGTTAAACCTTTTTAGACTTCATTCTAGCATTTATAATTCAGTTTTGATAAATTTCCAAAATCCAAAAATCTGTTATCATTTCACTTTCTATAAAAAAATCTGTTTTCACTATTCATTAAAAATCTGTTTTTAGGCACTTAAGTAGAACTAATCTAAATTGTTTTAGGGTGTCTTAGACTTCAAATTCTTGTGGATACGACAACCTGAGTCTACTACAACTTACCTGTGCACTTGCAGCTAGTGAGTTGGGAGACCAAAAAAATGAAAAATTGACATTTTCTTTAATTTCAGCAAGTTATCACTAGAAAACCCAAATATCACTATCAAGTTTTTGGCGCCGTTGCCGGGGATTTGAGGTCAATTAGGCTAACTTAGATAGTTTAGATTAGTTTTAGATTAGTTTTTAGTTTATTTGTTAGGCTAATTTTCAGTTTTTGCAAGTTATCATTTCTTACTTTTCATTTTTCTCTAGTTTTCATTTCTTTCTTGAATTTGATACTTCTGAATCTCTTTATGCAGGACTTGGACCATCAAGAGGAACATTACCAATCAGATCCTGAACCTGAAAGAAGATTTTTAAGAAGAAGGAGATTGCAAAGGCTTGAGGCAAGGAGAAGGATATTTGAAGAAGAAGAGGAAGAAGCATACAACCTTGAATTTGAAAGAGTTATGAATCAAAATATGGCAGCTCCTAGAACTCTTAGGGACTGTTATTCACCAAGCAATGCAAGGAATCAACAAGGGGGAGGAGCCTTAGCACCTGTGGCAAATTTTGAAGTTAATCCAGCCTTGATTTCTATGATTAGGCAAAGTCAGTTTTCTGGACTTGGGACTGAAGATCCAGCATGTCATTTGGACAATTTCAAGGAGATATGCAGCACAGTGAACTTCAATAATATCCCCATGAATGCAGTGTATATGAGATTATTTCCCTTCTCACTCAAGGACAAGGCCAAGATATGGTTTAAAGGATTGAATCCTGAAGAGGTAGCCACTTGGGAATCAATTGTTCAATTGTTCCTTTCAGAATTCTTTCCTCCTTCAAAAACTGATAACTTCAGGGATCAAATAGTGAGGTTCTATCAGTTGGACCAAGAAAATATTTGTGAGGCATGGCAAAGGCTTCAAGGATTATTAAGGGCATGTCCCCATCATGGTTTTGAGAAGTGGCAGCTAGTCAACTATTTTCATAAGGGGTTGAACTACCCTAGCAAGGTGGCATTGGATACTGCTGCAGGAGGCATCTTTGCATCTAAAAACATTGATGAAGCTTATCAACTCATTGAAAACATAGCCAAGAATCACCACTTCCTTACCCATGATAGAACCAGGAGGCCACCCATGGACAATTCAGTGAATCAATTGTCCACTCAACTTGAAGAGGTGCTGTACAAGACTTTGGAGAGGTTGAACTTGACTCCCAATGGCAATAGGGCCTCCAATTCTGAAACAAGGTGTTGTGTATTGGGAATCAAGGCCATGTGTCAGAGAATTGCAACTTAATTATGCAGCAAGTGGACCAAAATGTGGATCAAATCAATGCTGTGGGCAATTATGGAATCAAACCTCCTGCTGAATTTTATACTCCAGAAAACAGGAATCATCCATACTTTTCTTACAAGGGCAACAACTATCAAGGAGCTCCTATGCAAAATTCAAATTGGCAGCCTAAAATCCTGCCAAGGAATCAGCCACCACCACCTTATGAAAATCAAGGCCAAAGTGCACCAATTCAAAGGAATCTATATGAACCACCACCTCAAGTCCAAGCATCACAATTCCAAAATGAAATGAAGGAGATGCTTCAACAAATTCTGAAGAAGCAGGACAGCCAAGGAGAGGAGATATTGAAGATCAATTCTAGATTGGATGCCTTGAATGCAAATCAAAAATTGTTGGAAAGCCAAATTGCTCAACAAGCTAGTACATCCACTAGACCTCCCTTATTTTTTCCTGGACAGCCAGAAGTGAACCCAAAGGAACAAGTCCATGCTATCCAACTCAGGAGTGGAAGAATGGTTGAGGAGCCAATGAAGGAAGTTGAGGATGATCAAGTCAATTCAGATTTAAAAGTTGCTAAAGAGCCAAGCGAAGAACCTGAGGTGGAAATCAGGAATTCAGGCCCCAAGATTGAAGCAAAAGCTAGAGTCTTTGACAAAGTACCTTTCCCTCAAAGGCTAATTAAGGCAAGGCAGGACCAGCAATATGGAAAGTTTTTGGAAATCCTGAAGAAGTTAAATATCAATGTGCCATTTGTGGAGGCAATTCAGGAGATGCCCTCCTATGCAAAGTTTTTGAAGGAAATCCTAACCAAGAAAAGGAGGATTATGGAGCATGACACTATTACCTTGACTGGGGAAGCCTCTGCAATCATCCAAAATAAATTGCCACCCAAGTTGAAAGATCCAGGAAGCTTCTTCATACCTTGTGAAATTGGAAATAGGAAGATTCAAAGGGCAATATGTGATTTGGGTGCATCAGTGAGTGTCATACCTCTTTCACTTTGTAGGGAGCTTGAAGTTGGAGATTTGAAGCCTACAAATTTGTCTCTACAGCTGGCAGACAAATCCATCAAGTACCCACATGGAATCATTGAGGACATACCCCTCAAAGTTGGCAAATTCTACATACCAGTAGATTTTGTGGTACTTGACATGGATGAGGACTTGAATACCCCCATTCTTCTTGGGAGACCCTTCTTAGCCACTGCTGGGGCTGTCATTGATGTCAAGGAGGGCAGATTGTCCTTCCAAATTGGGGAGGAGAAGATAGAATTTAATTTGGCACAGGTTATCAGTAGACCAGATTTTCAGGAAAATGATTTTGAGGAAGGACAGCTAGATCAAGTGGTAGAGCAAGCTTCAGCTATAATTCATATTGAAGATCCAATGCAAAAGTGTCTAATGTTTGATCATTTGAAATAATTGGAGGATCCAGAGGCTGCAACATATCAATCTGCATTGAGTTTATCCAAATCAGTAGAAAATTCAGAAAATCAGCACCAATTGCAAGAAGTTATCACTGCTGAGCAAGGCAACTCAACTCAAACCAATTCTTTCAAATTGGAACTCAAGCCTCTCCCCAATAACCTGAAGTATGAATTCTTGGGGGAGAATTCAACATTTCCAGTTATCATCAATGCAAACCTGCCCAAGAATCAAGTTGATGAGCTGCTGAAAAAACTAAGGCTGTCCAAGGAGCTGATTCTACAAGATTTGCCACTAGCTCCTAGCTGATTTCACATTGTAACAATGTCTAGCCAAAGACATTAAAGAAAGGCACTTCTTGGGAGGTAACCCAAGCCACTTTACACTTAATCTTTCTGTTTTTGCAGGAATAAGGGATGAGGAACATGTTCAATTCACAAGTCTCAAATTCAGGGAGTACCCTTACCCCTTATTTTTTATTTTTGCACTGAAAACTTAATGATAACTGATAATATTTTTCTCATTATGCTACATTGATCATATTATCATCTGAATTAACATTCATTTCAGTTATCCCAATCTATTATAGCCCAATTTCAGTGAATTTCAGAAATTCCCAATACATTGCTAAATTATGTACTAAAAAAAAATCTGATTAGTTGCAAATCTACCATTCCACTGATATCCTTTGTTTCTCTGCAGGATCAGTTGCAACTAATGAAGGTTAGACCACCCAAGGCTTCTGGATGAAGTGCCAAGAGAATTCAAATTCCAAATTTAATGCATTTCAATCCCACCCACCCCTCTCCCTTGCCTTTATTTTTCAACCCTGAGGACAGTGTTGAGAATAAGCTTGGGGGAGGAAACCTGGTGCTTTTCTAACCTTTACACCATGTTTTCAATTGATTTTAATGTTCATATTATAATTCATACCAGGTTATCATTGGTTTTCACAAGTTATCACTAGTTATCACTTGGTTATCAATTTTTGGACCCAACTCAATTCTGAATTCATTTTGACTCTGAAATGGGTAGAATACTTTATTTTTACAGTGGGTACACTCCAATACCAAGTGGCCAACTTGGCCATTAGCCTTCTTGCTTTAATTGGCATTATGAATTCAGATGCATTTGAATGAAATTTTTAGCTGAAATTTTTTCCTTTTTGTGGGTCACACTAGCTGATACTTATGGATTGAATTAGTAATATCAGATGTCTAGAAGGGAGTCAAGGCTCTTGCTGCCATGCTAAATAGGAAAACTTGACTTTTTGGATAAAGGGATCTAAACTATACTTGAGTTTGAACTATTGCTCACTTCATGAACAGGATAGAAAAATGAAAAAAAGGAAAAGTAAAAAGTCATATGCATGCATAGAAAAAAGGAAGAGAGCAAAACTTCCAAAGGAATCTCTCTTCAATGCAAAAAGAAAAAAATTTTAGGAGAGCAAAACTTCCAAAGGAATCTCTCCTAAAGAAAGCATGAATAAAAATCAGGTGCTAAACCTGTTTATATGCATTTCATGAATAAAAGTCAGGTGTTAAACCTGTTTAATCAATTGAAAACCTGTTCATGAAGAGATTTGTAGTTCAACCCCTTTGTAAAGTTGACAATTCCTACAATTCAAACATGTTATTGCTAGTACTTCTTCCATGGCTTAAATTTGCTTTAGCCTTTGTGATTCCCTAGCTAGAAATTGAGTTTTTGGAAAGAATGAAGTGTTGGCAATGTGGGAAACTCATTGGATTCAATTCAGCTAGACTTTACTTCATTTGTGGACTTTTAATTCAAGTTTGTCCTTAATTTCTGAATGTTTTGCTTGAGGACAAGCAAAAGGCTAAGCTTGGGGGAGTTTGATCACTTGCTGATCACTATATGATTTTAACCCATTTTAGATGCAATTCATACATATGGAGTCCCACTTTTGCCTATTTTTGGGCCAATTATACTTGGAATGCAAACATTGTGATAACTAGTTGATATTCCTCATTTCATACTTAATTCCATGTGCATAGATGTTCTGAAATGCCAAAATCCATTAATATTTAAATTCTATGCCAAGTTATCATTTTGAGGACAAGTTATCATTCCTAAGTGTCAAGTTATCATTATTTTGAATGAACTTATTTTCAATGGTTTTCTTGCCCTAAATCCATCATTATCATGTATAAATCATATTTGGATAGTCACATCTCAACTTGTGCAAAGTTTTAAGTCCATTTGAACAAGTTATCATTTTTCAAGTGCCAAGTTATCGTTAAAGGGCAATTCTGTCATTTCGACATGCAAAACCATTAATTCTGCACAAGGACCTTAAGCAATCATCTTATTATTGTTCTAACTCATTGCTGGTCAAATTTTATCACATTTGGATAATCAAAACTCAAGTTATGACAAGTTATCGTTTTTAAGTCATATAAGTTATCGTTTTTGGGGCACTCAAGTTATCACTTTTAGGAATCTCATTCATATTTGATTTTTGACCTCACTCACTTGTCACTCTAATCAAATTGATGCCTGAAATGCTTTGAACCACCCATATTAGGACATTTCCCAAGATTTTCATAAAGTTATCATTCCGGGCCCCTTAATTCATTAATTTTGATACAAGTTTTCATTCCTGCACAACACCTAATACCATTTGATATCTGAGCTAGCAACTATCATTATCCTAATCCTTATTTGTCAAAATACCATTCAAGGGCTTTGATGCTTGCTGTTTGGGGATTTGTAGCAGGGAGAAAGGTGGCCAAAAAGTGGAAAAAGTAGGGGGGGACCATCTACTTTTTCCTGCACCAAAAAGGAATCTGCAACTGGAATTTTAGAGGGGTGGACAGGTGGCTGCAATCAGGAGGATTAGAACATTTAGATGCTGATCAAAGGGTGGAAAGGAGTGATATATAAGCTGGATTTTTCTGGAGGAGAAGGGGGGGTTGGTCATTCAAGGTTTTGGAGCAAGGCAAGGCAAGGAAGGGATTCTGCTGGATTTTGGGAGCTGCTGGCCGAGAAGCTTCAAAGGATTCATGATTTGTATCTGTTTCTTATCCCATTTGATGCCAAATCTTGTAAATATGAGGAGCTAAACTCCATTTCTTCTAGGATAGGGTAGTAGTTTAGATTAGTTTTGGATGGATATGGATTGTTTTATAATTCCTGCACTGAATCATTTCTGATTTTCAGATTTCAGAAACTTCTTACTGATTTATGCTATGCTACTATTAGATCTAATTGTAACCAATGACTGAGAAGTATTACTTGATCTAATCATTCTACAGAAGTGGATTGAGAATTAATGCCAGTTTTCTGATTTCATTCAATTGCAATTCTGATTTCTGATTTGGTTTTCTGATTTCTGAATTTGATTCTTATAAATATCAGAATCTGTTCTTCATTTCTAACTTGGTTAATTGAGTCCTTGGGATGTTGGTATTGTCCCTATCTTATTCAGAAATGAATCAAGATTGTTTGGGCAATCATTTGACTCAAATCAGATCTTTCATTAATTCCTGAACTGAAATCAGAAATCTGATTTTTCTGGTTTTACATTTCTGAAATCTGATTTGTTATAAATCTGATCTTGCCATTTGAAGACCCCATTTGTATTTATAACTGAGAAGTTATCATTTGGTCTAACCCTTGTTCAGAAATGAATCAAGAATCAATGGCAAGTTCTAGATACAAACCCAATTAGAATTCTGATTTCTATTTTCTGAAATCTGATTTCTTGAAATCTGAATTCTGATTTTCTTGGGCTGTTTGAATCTGATTGTCATCAAGGATTAGATAATTGAATAGTTGAGAGGCTAATATATGCCATGATCTTATTCAGAAATGAATCAAGATCATTGACAATTCAGAATTCAAATCTGATTTTTTTTTCCAAAATCTGATTTCTTAGTTTGATTCTAAATTCTATTTCCTGATTGTTTGGAATCTGATTTGCCAATTGTTAATCCCTATTTTATTCAAATCACTGAGAGGTGTACTCTAGGAATCCCTTGTAATCCAGAGATGGGTCAAGGGGCATTTGGCAAACTTGAATTCCATCAATCCACATTGCTGGTTTTTTCAGAAATGTTGATTTCTGTTTTCTCATTTTTCTAACTTCTGATTTCCATTGTCAACCCTCATATTAATCCACTACTGAGAGGTAGTCTTAAGGGCTTCTTTGAGATCCAGAGATGAGCCAAGGAGCAATGGAAATTGTGAACTCATGTGGCCATATGTTTTGTATTCCCAATTGAGTGTGTTTGTGTGGATTCCAATTTATTTTGCAACCGAGAGGTTGATTTTGAATCTCCCTTGAATTCAGAGATGAATCATGGAACACAAGCACCATTATTGAGTATATTTTATCCTGGTTTGGTTGATTGGAATGATTCCATCTTTTTATGATTGTAAATGCAAGTTATCATTCCAAACTTCCTTGGATTGCAAAAAAATCAGCATTGAATCTTCCTTTTGAGCCCAATGATAACTTAATTTTCAGTGAGGACCCTCTTTTGATTCAACCTAGCTAACAATTATATAATCATATATTGCTTAGTTAGAGGCCAATTGAGCTGTGGGAACAACCATTTTCAAGTTGAATCAAAAGTTGGATATTTAATGATAACTTGTTCCATTCCATCCTTAATTAATTTAGATGAACCCCAAATCCTAGAAGAACCTTCCTAATAGATAGTTAAACCTTTTTAGACTTCATTCTAGCATTTATAATTCAGTTTTGATAAATTTCCAAAACCCAAAAATCTGTTATCATTTCACTTTCTATAAAAAAATCAGTTTTCACTATTCATTAAAAATCTATTTTTAGGCACTTAAGTAGAACTAATCTAAATTGTTTTAGGGTGTCTTAGACTTCAAATTCTTGTGGATACGACAACCTGAGTCTACTACAACTTACCTGTGCACTTGCAGCTAGTGAGTTGGGAGACCAAAAAAATGAAAAATTGACATTTTCTTTAATTTCAGCAAGTTATCACTAGAAAACCCAAATATCACTATCACTACGCCGGTTTGTCCTCTTCTTCTCCAACGTCGCCGACCATCATCTTCCCTTGTCCACCAGTGTTCTTGTCATCCTTGATCATCGATCCTTCCCCGTCGACTGCCAACCTTTCATCTTTTGGCCATCATCATTCCCTTTTTCTCCGATGTTGTCTCCCGATTGTCCGTCGTCATCCCTCTCGCACTAGCTCCCTCTCTATCTCTTTGACCCCCAGCGTCCTTCCTCATTGACCGATCGACCCTCACCTTCCACGCCCGCCAGTGCCTTTTCGTCATTCTGGTAACCCAATTGTTGAATCTTGTGTGTCCATCATTGTTGATGGATAACGAGGAAGGATCTCTTCTCCATAGATTAGTTTTCCAGCATCATAGAGTAATCATAATTTTTTTCATCATGCTCGTATGGTCGAAAATGAGCTTGAACCTGTCACATGTGGATGTGGGCATGGATGAGGGCGATCCCGTGGATGTGCTGGTCAGCCACTCACTCGTCATCCTCATCCTCACCTGACAAAGATTTTGATCGTCATCTCTTTATTACTTGGGAAGTGGCCACTACCTTTGATGTTTTGTATGGCACTCGTGACACTACAAGAAAACACATCATCAGAGAAGAGAAATATGATCATTAATATTCAAATTCTGGTCATTATTGGTCATTAGCGACCATCATTTCTCAACGTCACCGATCGTTATAGATGCCATCGTTAAAAGTCAATAACGATGACTTAAAGGTGTCGACCATTAAAGATCATCAATGATCAGAAATAATCTAGCCATTAATTTCATATAAAGACCATTTAGTTGGTTGTTAAATACGACCAGCAATATCTTTATCGTTGATAATCTTCAGAGGCTACTAATACGATCGTTAAAAGTCATCAACAATCATAAATAATCCGATCGTTAAATCTATGTAATGACTAGTGTGTTGGTCATTAAATGCATTAATGACCATATATATCTTTGTCATTAATAATCTTCAACAACTAAAATTCCGACGTTAAAAATCATCAACGTCCATAAATAATCGAATCAACCATTTATATAATAAGCATTTAGATGATTGTTAAATGCTTTGGGTGGCCATCAATATCTTTGTTATCTGATCGTTAAAAGTCATCTAAATTCATATGATGACCATTTAACAAAAGTGTAACTAATCACAGCATGGATTAACAAAAGTGTAACTTGTTAACTAGTTTACAACATCGATTAAACAAAAAAAATTTACATGGCCAAAGATTAACATGTATTAACAACGAAATACATGGATTAACAACGAGATGAGCGGCAGACACGCGGAGGTGAACGAGCTCGGTAGCGGCGGGGCGGGCGAGCTCGGCGGCGGTGGTGCGTGAGATCGGTGGCAGCGGCGTGACACACGGGGATTGGCGGCGGTGGGGTGGACTAGTTCAGAAACGGCGGTGGGGCGTGGAGATCGGCAGCGGCAGGGCGGGCGAGCTCGACGGCGGCGGTGCGCGAGATCGACAGTGGCAGGGCGGGTGAGCTCGACGACGGCGGTGCACGAGACCGATAGTGGCGGGGTGACACACGGAGATCAGTGGGGGCGCGTCGTGCTCGAGGTCGACGGCAAAGCTCTGAGTTGGGCGGCAACGGGGCGGTCGAGCTCTGCGGCAGCGGGGTGGGCAAGCTCGGTGGCGACGGTGCGCGAGCTCGGCAGCAGAGGTGCACGAGCTCGGCGGCGGCGGTGCGTGAGTTCGGCGGACAGCGGAGAGGAGAAACAAAGAGGAAAAGAAGGAGGAGAGCCATCAGACACGAAGAGGAAAGAGAGAGGAGAGGAAAATATGAGTTTGGATCCGAGGGTTTTAGTTTTATTTCGCTAAGCCTATAATTAATGGCGATAAATTTAAATGGTCATTAATAATTAATTTTAATGACCGGAATATATTTTTTTGAGATGAGCATTTTTACTTTTCGTTAATAATGTATTTAATAATGTCCATATTTATTTCTGGACATAATTGATTATTTATAATGGCTATTTTTTGCCTCGACACTAATAGCTGGTCATTAAAGACCCTTTTTCTTGTAGTGTGAGGTTCGACATGCTTACGCCATTGATTGGGACTCCTTGAACATACCAGATGTTCAAGAGTTATTTGCCACAATTGGGTGGCTCCCTCTCTTATCTCTCACAGAGCGAATGTATCCTCGTCTTGCTCGCTTTTTCTATATGAACATGACAATCAGTAGTGAGGCTATCATTAATTATGTTCTTATTATGCTGATACATTTTGATCGTAATCATCTTTGGCCTTCCTTGCCTACTTCCTAGTCGATATAAGTTTGTCACTCATGGTTGGCCCCATGATTATCTTTCGATTGGGGATGGCATTCATGTTGTGTTTGGTGGACGAAATGACCGCTACATTGTCGATAAGACACATAGGTATCTCTGTCCACCAATGAAAATGACACATCACATTCTATGTCGTATGATTAATCCTCGGTCCAGACACTAAACATAGGTTACTCACTTTGACTTATTCTTCCTTCATTGTCTCTATATTCGAGATGCCTCATTCCTCCATTTTGGCCACTATGTTTTCTATCACATGGATAACACATTTAGAACAATTACCTCTGGGACTCGCAGTACCTATCATCTATACTTTCGAGCCTGTATTACTCAGATTCTTGTTCATTTTGGCATCGTCATTCCTGATGATGAGGAGTACATTAGACCTCGCCCATGGGGCACCATCACCTCTCAGACTTTGCATAGGAAACATCTTCATCGTGCAAATGACAACTGGCTTTGTGAGGGTGATGCTTCTGATGAGGGCGGAGAGCCCATGCCTATGGAGACTAGAGATGTACACTGGACCGAGTCAGCACCCCAACCTATCGCATCGTGATCCCGCTAAGCATCAGGGACCTTCGCAGGGTGCTGCATTGACTTCTCACAGAGCTTACAACTTCATTACTCTTACACATCAGGTGGCTTCCATTGATCGTCGGATCCGCAGGATGGAACAATGGGTGAATTTTGTTGCTGGATCACTTTAGGCGTTCTACGCTTGACAAGGCTCTATTTCATCAGTTATACTTGACGAGGATAGTCCTTATGAGTGATCATAGATGATTAGTTGTTTTTTCTAGTCCCTTTTTGATGATGTCATTTTTTGATGGATGCATTTTTTGATAATTCATTATGGTTATCTTATGGTATTTGATGAAATTGCAATTATATTGCTTCATATTATCATGATATTATAAAGGTCACTTATTCAGGGGGAGGAAATGTGAAATATGCATTAATGTAGGGGGAGCTTGCTTACAATTCACAATTTTTTCTCCTCTATCGTCCAATTAGTTTGTCATCATCCAAAAGGGGGAGATTGTTGAATCCCATGTTTCATCTTCGAGTTTTGGTGATAACCAATTCAATTGGACATAAAAGTTACTTAGCTATGCTTGAGTGATGGTCATGCAGGTGTAAGGTTGAAAAATTTATGTATGTGGAAGAAATCGCAAAGTTAAAAGCATTAAATGAAAACTTTTACATTGAAAAGTTAAAAGCAAGAAATACTATCGAGAAAGTGTTGGTCGAAGGATTGGTCGATACTGGTCGATCGATCAGAATAAAAGCGCAGTTAAATAATGACGTGTCAATGTCAGTTAAAGGATTGATCAAAAGAAAAAGCACAACTCAATGATGCATTGATGTCGGTCGAGCTATCAATGGTGGTATTGATTGACCGACTAGAAGAAAAGTGTGAAATTCACAAATGATGAGCGAATGTCGATTGTAGCACCGAATGAAAGAACGATCGACCAGTCAGAAGAGACGACATAAAAAATCATAACGGTCGTGTTGATCTGTTGATCAGTTAGTGACAACGGTCGGTCGATCAGAGATAAATGAACAATAACGAATATTTTTTACTAGAAACTTTTTGTAAAAGTTTTTGGATGTATTCAACACATAAAAGAACCTATAAAAGGAGTATCAATGTCTGAAGGAAGATTATCCAAGCAAGTGAAATCATTCCAAAGCTTCTTCCAAGTCCAAAACATTCTCTTGAGCTCAAATTTGAAAATCATCCCTTCCTTTTCTTGTTTTCAAGTGTGAGCATCTTTCGTAAAAGAAGAGAGTTGAAGGGAATCCTTGTAGTTTTATTTCGTGAAGTTGAGTGCTCCTTGTAAGAAGAGGTGTGCCTTGCCTCTTGAGAGAAGAAGGCGAGTGGTGTAAAAATGGTTGTTGTCCTTTGCCTACAAGAAAAGAAAAAGTTAGTGGATCTCCGACGGTCTCAAGGATGAGAAGTCAGAGTGGGGATGTAGGCCAAGGTGTTGGGCCAAACCTCGTCAACACATCGTCCCTCTTGGGTTTGTTCTTTCTCATTTAATTGCTTTTGCTTATGATCGGCTTTATCAAGTTTTCAAAAGTGATTTTAACATTTTTTATTAAACTTTTTATACACCAATTCACCACTCTCTTGGTGCTATCTATCCTAATATTGAAAACAAAATTACTGGGGATGAAGCACATGGAGTATGAATGATTTTGAAACTAAAGTATTAGTAAAAATTTCAATTCGAAATGCACGATCACATGCATATGTTTAATTGCGAATGAAAGTAATTTTTTAATCTACAAAGGTTGATAGATGTTAGTAGCCTCAGGCCAATACATAGGCTAGCTAATGCAAATTATATTGAAAAAATAAAATACAAATTACAAGTAATTTTGGTTTAAAAAATATTTGACACCAATTGTGGGTCATAGTATCGTTATATCCTTCTATTATTACACTTCACGTCAAGCTAATTGTAATAGAATATGAATAGAAAGATAATAACAAAGGTTCAATTGTTATGCATCTTATGTTCCAATAAAACTCTATTATACACTTTCTTGATTGATCCAAACTTATATGTACCAAACCCCATGGACTAAGATAAAACTAAAACAATGTATGAAGTGTGTTAAATAATTGGATTTAATGGATGTTCACCCCATATTAAAGTGGAGTGGACACTCCTTTTACTATCACGCTAGTCCAATGCACAATTGTATCAATCCAAAAATTTGGGCCGGGTATTTGGGTCTTTTGATCAAAACTCTATATAAGGCATAACAACCCTATTAGTTTCCCAAAAATGAGGCCGTCAACTCATACTCCCTCATTTCTTCTCCACCTAGACAACTCTAAGGTAGGAGATCTTGAGCCTCATTCTTCATGGTGGCTATTGATTCACGCATTCTACAACATTTAATTTGAGTTGCATTTAGGTTTATTTTCATAATTTTTCCATGGCATGCATCAATTCTTTTATTTATTACAATTAAATTCTTGAACTTTCCGACTACCTAGGTGTGCCTAATTTTGTAGGAAAATCTTTTAATTTGGTGGGAAATATCGAAGAAAATTATTTGAGCGGAAAAGGATGAAGAAAGCAACCTCAAAAGCAGAAAGTACCATCCTTCATCGGCCGTAACATTCATGGCTAGAAGGTCAATTTCACGGGTCATTATAGTGCCCTCACGACCCTTATAGAAAGGTTAGCAGACACATCATAATTGGTCACTGACCGTAATAGAGTTTTAACGACCCTACTATTGAAATCACGGACCGTGATGGAGGGTTAACGGATCTCACAGAAGCATCCTTGTGCATCAAACATTATCTTACGGACCATTATCCACCATTCACAGCACGCACATAACTATCGCAGAGTAAACCCAAAGCATATGACGGGCCATCACACACCTCTCACAGATATCATAGAATGGAACTCCACCTAAAGGAATATATAACAGGGCATTATATGGATTTCACGACCCGTATTAGAATTCAACAGCCTTCGTTATCGGCCGTAAGATTATGTTCACAGCCCATACATAATAGGTTAAAAAGTAGCACACCTATACTACGACACGTACTAGCACCAACACGACGTATACAAAATGGTCGTAAGATTTTGACAGAAATGTTACGGGACGTAATGAGGTGTTAACGACCTGTCACATAAGAGGATATAACGACCTTCACGAATTACGCCCGTAAAGAAGTAGCCGAAGTTGAATCGAATTCAATACAGGCCGTAAGCGAGTTATAACGGGCGTAACTTACGAGTCGTAAGGAGATGAACATGCAGCATACAAAAGTTGAACATAAGATTTGCCCAAGTTATGAGCCGTTACATCTTTTTTACGGGCCGTAACAACTATATAGACACTTTGAATTAGAGTTGGATTAGCCGTGAACACCGCGCTACAGGCCATTAAGAGCACTGATTTTTTTGCTGATCGTTGATTTTTTGAACAGATTTTTATCAGATTGAGATTCCAGGGTGGTGCTCAACCTTCTAGAAGTTAAATTGGATTATAAGTGGTCGAAATTGAAGATAAATAATGAGATTTTCAAGTCAAGAAGGAGTCTATACTAAAATTATAATTTGATAACTTTTGGACCCCCAACTTATTAAAACTTATCAGGAACATGTAAGGTTATAAATATAGAACTTTTGTGAGAGGAAAATTCATGCTGGAGACCTTGGGAACCATGCCTACTACAAAAGAGAAAAATTCAAGTTGAAGAAGATTGTTGGAGAAGGAGGAGCAACTTAGCGTCAGGGCTCCAAGATCGTTCTAGAAATTGTCTAAAGCAAGAATTCATGTTCTCTTCTCATTGTTGGATGTCCTATTACTTCATTCTTTTACTTTTGATCCTTTATTGTGATAGAGATTTCTATCCTTTCTAGAAAACTGCATGAACCAGTTTGACATGTTTAATCTTATTTTATGACATCGTCTTGCTGTGTATTTGGATTACAAACTATTTTTGTGGTGATTAACTCAAACCATAATACTTTTCAGTAAATAAAATCTTAACTTGTAGGTTAACCCGATCATAACAGAAATCTAGTAATTCAATGAAATACTTGATTATCTACAGTCTAATAAATTATATCCAACGAGAATAATTATTAGTACATGATTTATAATTTCATGCATCTTATTTCCTTGTTAATTAAAGGATATACTCATCATTAGAAAATCTTTTAAGTTTCAGTAGTTAAGATAGTTCGGTTTGATCAACACATAAATCGTTATCCTCTGTAATCCTAACCCGTCTTAAAAATTAATTTTGATTCTTCTTGTTAAAAAGTTCAATCCTCTCTGGTACATGTAAGCTGACCTTACTTTTGATCATCCAAAATTCTTAGGGCTCTTCACCACATTATTTTTAATTATCAATTCGTTTATCTTATACAATTTTTATATTTCTGTTTTAGAACACAAAACCCTTTTCTTCTCCTAGTATGTTTTTAGGACAAAATTGATTTAGATAGTTCCTCATGGGTTCAACACTCTTCACTCCTATTTTCTATATTACTTGAGTGACTAGTGCACTTGCTGGCAGACTTATTTTTCTACATCATTTTATGCATCAAGTTTTTGGCGCCGTTGCGAGGGAACTAATACTTAAATTGTTTAAAGTTCTTTTCTAATTTACTACTTTGAGAATCTTTATCTTTCTATAATTTTTTATCGCTTTGATATGTTTCTGATTTGTGATTGTGCAGGACTACACTGAAGCATTGGCATGCAATTAATGAACCTGGATACTTCGAGCACACAATCACATCATTTCACAAGAAATTCAAAAGGACATCTTCTGTTTGTTCTAGAAATTGAAAGGACAACTCTAAGAAAAATCTATGAAAGATGGCTGAACGAGCATGTAATAATCAACTTCAACAAGGAGAACAACCACACAACAACCAATGTGAACACTACAAGAAAATTAGATAATAGCGACCCAACAACTGAGATGCTAATGCGGCGCTATTGAGTCTTTGGAATAGATAGCATCCCTTGAGCGTCCAAATAGCGCCGACAAAATACGACATCAAAAATTGGTGGCTAATGGTATGCAATAGAGACAAAGAAGTCGGAGACGCTACTAGCACCAACAGTCGACGCTACCTCGACGTTACGAAGACGCGTAACGTTTGGTTGGGAGCTATTGTCAAATGACGCTACAGAGACGCTAAAATGGCCCAACTATCGAGATGCTAATGTTATGCATTAGTTGACATGAGTTTGGTGCTACTGTGAGGCCAACATCATGTCTGTTGCGTCGCCAATGAGATGCTAAAGTGGCGCTAAAGATGATATATTTAATATAGCGTCGACTACATCGATGACGCGAGTGTGACGCGACATAGGCACTAATCGTAGATTTTTTTGACCCATTACAACTATATTTTTTCCCTTCCCACACCATACAATTATATAATGGATATAAATGCATCGATATTCATCACAGGCATAATATGAAATCATCACAAGCACAATATTTAAGATAAGAATATGAAAAGTAATAACTGAACTAACAAACTATATGCATATCTAATAATAAGTATATAAGTAACAAAAGTATAGTTTCTATCCATGGTTTGTTCTATCCTAGGTTTGAGATTATTGTTGTCGTTCCGGACATTCGATTCCGACGTGCTCGGTCCATAGCCTCGTGGGGATTGATTCTGCGTCAGGTTCAATCCCTGAATCGCCTGCAATAGCGAAGCCAACTGCTGTGACACCTGCTGCAATATCTGCTCTGATAGCTGCTTCGATAGCTGCTTCGATAGTTGCTATGATAGCTGCGTCATATCAGGTGCAGCGGATGAGCTCAGAGTAGATGGGCTGCCTGCATATCCTCCGCTCCTCTTAGGTACCTGCGCGGCTGTGCCAAGGCCACACAAGTATCTTCCTCATGTCGTGCCAGACACCTCCTCCTAAATAGTAGGGTCCTCTATGAAATAGAAAAATCATACAATCATATAATATATAAATTATATGTCAAAAAATACATAAATTAAAAACATGAATCCCTTCCAAGAAACATTACTTGGTGGGTGAGTACTCGGATCATTTCCGTACTTTTCCGTCATTTTTGCATTATACTCATCCTAAAACAATTTAAACATTGCGCATTTAAAAAATAGTGCACTAGCGTCAACAACCAAGAGAACATGTGATGAGACTTACCAGAAGCCTACGAACAGTTGGCATGGCTAAGTCATTGGTTTTTCGGCTCTTATGCATGGCCTCATAGACCACGCGAAAGTCCACAGGACCGCCTTGTTTCTCCTCCAACAATAAAGTTTCAATGCTTGATTAATTTAATTTATATGTAAATTATCATGCGCTGTTGATGCTCGTCAAATCGCATCGAACCCCCTGTGTGGATGTGAGCCTCGGGCTTCGAAAGTCGGTTAACTCTTGCCTTTTCGAACTTCCTTTGCCATCGATCATCTGTCCTTTATGAACATCAAATACTTAGATTTTCAAAAATTATAAATTTAATAAAAATAATTTACAGGTAAACGTACTTACCACTTCCTACATAAGGACTCCCAAATCGAGCGCCTATTATGCCTTGGACATCTTTGTATGCCCTGCTTATCACTAGCTAATCGTATTAAATTTCTACTCATTTTCCATCTTAATTCATGTTCATATAAGTCCTAAAATATTCATATTTTGTTAATTATACTTAATATACATGCATTGATCTTCTCAGCATAATGTTATCTTATATTTGCACATTTGAGCTGAATAATATACTGATTTAGTTCTTATTTGTCTAATTTTCATTTGAGTAATTGATGCTTATTGTTCATGTTATTGCAGGATCAAAATCAAGTAAAAATGATAAACAACCCCTCTTGAAAAGGAGAAGGGGATCACTTGCAAGCTATCATAAAGCATGTAGGAAGGAATCCTTTGGCAAAAAAAGAGGACCAGAGACAAGTGACAAAATCAGATGGAGTGAATGATTTTGATGAAGATCAAATGGTGATGATAATGTCATATATAAAGGGGACGTTAAGGAGCAAAAATGGGGATCTCCTCTCCTGACCATTTGGTTGGAGGCTAGGTTTTGCTTGCTGGAGTTTTAGAGCTATGTGTTCTTCTTTATATTTTAGAATATTATTGATTCAGTTCCTCATCTGTTTTGTATTGATTTCATCAGTCTTGATGAGCTAAATCTTAGCTCTCCTAGGATAGGACAGTAGTTTAATTTATGTTTATGGATGGATGATTGAATAACACTTTTGCCACTGATGTTAGTGTAGTTTCTCAATGCTTTTGAATCAGTTTTACGTTGTTTTACAATGGCAACTGAGAAGTTGATGTTTGATTCTTTTCTTGCTCAGAAACGAATCAAGAGCATCATCATTTATTTTCTTGTTCTAATCCATGTCAAGATCTGAATGCATAATTTTACTTCTTGTTAATGTGAATCTCAACTTGTAATGACAGTTGAGAAGCTGATTCTATATTCTTTTATTGTTCAGGAATGAATCAAGAACATTAATAATTAGTTTCTGGATTTGATTTCATCTGTGTTTTCTATTGACTTGGTTTCCTAGTTCTAATCTCTCCATGCCGAGAATTGATTCATCCATTTAATTTTTGTTGATGTGAATATCAAATTGAAACGGCAACCTAGAGGTTGATTCTATATTTCCTTGATGTTTAGAAGTAAACCAAGAGCATTAGCACTAGTTGTGGATCTGATTGTATTTATGCATTGAGCTAGAGGTTTCATGATAATCTAATATCAGTTGAAACCCTTATTGAATCAACCTAACTAACATTCATATGAAAGTATGATACTTAGTTCTAACTTTAATGCACTGTGAGAGTAGTCTTTATAGGTTGAATCTGGTTTGATTTGTATTGCTATGTTGTTGTAATCCATCCATAGAAGAACATTAGATGAACTCCATTTCTAAGAAAACCTTTCGTTCACTGTTAGCTACCATTTATATCGATTACCATAAAACACCAAAGAGAGTTAACTTAGTCTAGGATTAATTTAGATTAGTTAGTGAATCTTATGTTTTAAATCATTATGGATATGACATTCGAGTTTACTACGATCTGTGCACTTAGTTCTAACTTTAATGCACGTGCAGTTCAATGAAATGAGGAGTGCATAGTCTACGCCTAGATCTTGTTCAGTATCATATTGTGCATAGTCTACGTCTAGACCTTGTTTAGTTTCATTTGTGCATAGTTTACGGCTAGACCTTAGTCTTTTGCATTCTGTCATAGATTCTAATAAATCAGCTAGTTAATCACACTCTCAATATTCACATTAAATTTTTGGCGCCGTTGTCGAGGATTTGAGGCTGATTAGATTCACTTTTTGTAGTTTCGATTAGTCTACTTTTCAGCAGTTATTTCTTTTCTTTAAATTAGCTTTTCTTTATATTTGCCTTTGCTTTTCCTTATGCTATCACTGTTTATATCACCTTCCATTTTTTTCATATTCAGTCCTATTTTTACCTATCCTTTTTGAATCTTATCTTAATCTCTGTTTCATTTCATGTTTACTCCTACTTTTGATATCTTTGCACTTAATCTCATTGTATACAAGTTTATAGTGCAGAAAATTCTGAATTTGACTTTTGAGATAGAAAGAAGAATAGATGGATATGAGTTGGCAGACTTGGTCCAGGACTATTATCAATCAAGTGAAATATCAATTAGCTAGGATGAAATATATTATGAAGTTGAAGATATCGTGTTCAAAACTCTTCAGAAATACAATTTTGATGTTGGAGAACGATCACAAGTTCACTGCAATCAAGGATCATCACAAATTTAACATTCTTCTGATGCTTACATGTATGCCTCAGATGGTCATGAAAGTTCAAATTATTGGAATCGTGAGGAAGACTTCTCAAGTAGTAGTCATTATGTTTCAAATTACTGGAATCCGGAGCAAGACTTCTCAAGTAGCAGTCCTTATGTTTATGAATCACAAAATCATTAGTATTACCATAACAATCAAGGTCAAGTGTCAGATTTTCAGGTTGCAACCCTGGATATTTTAGAAGATCAACAATCACTTTATCAATCTACAGAAGAGTCAGGACTGGAGATTATGTTGGAAAACCTCATCAAGAAGCAAGATGCATACTGGAAGGAGCGAGATGCATATTGGGAGAAGCAAGATGCAATCTTGAAGAAGTTACAAATGGCAGCAGATGCTCTTGAAGCTTAACATCAAGTCTTGGAGGCTAAACTTTTTCTACAGTCTAATTCAGAGGTGAAGCTGGAAATTGAGAGAGAGATAAATGAAGAAAAAGAAGTGGTCACGGCAGTTGAAGTTGAAAAAGAAGTTGTTACACTTAAAGCACAAGCTAAGAAACAAGATGAAGTTATAGAAGTTAATGAAAATGCTACTCCAATGATACTAGCAATGAATCATATTGAAGACCCACTCATAAGGCAATAAGTTATTATAGCAAAGTCATATGATGAGATAGAAATGGCCAATGAGGATACCAAAGCAGAAGAGATTTCTTTCTAAATAGATGAGGTTATAGCAGAATTCAAATTTGTAGAAGAAATGGAACATCCAATTAAGGAAGATCAATGTTTACCTACTAAAAGTTGGGATCAAGAGTTCAAAGATCTTCCAACAATGCTACATTTAAAGAGACCATTGAAGAAATGGCTGCTTAAACAAGATGGTGACCCAGGAGATTTAGTTATCATACATGAGAGTTTTGGGAATGAGAAGATAGTAAATTTTTGGTATAGTGAAGGAAGGATACATTAAACTAAAAAACAAAGGTTAATCATTGACAAACTAAGAGATCCATACTTGATTTGTGAAGTTGTCCACATATTGAGATCTCTACTTGATCACATGATACTATTTAATCCTCCTTGAAATCAAGAGTTGTAACAATTTCTAGCCTAAGACATTAAAGCAGGGCGGTTCTTGGGAGGCAACTCAAGCCTTTTACTTTGTTTTGCAGGAATAAATCTGGGAGGAACTTGATCTAAATTCAATTCAGCCCATGGAGTACTCTTAAACTCACAACTTTGATTTTTCACTGAAATGCAATTGATAACTAATTATCATAACTATCCTTAGCTCATGTTATGACCATCATATAACCATGATTTCTTATTCATATCAGTTTTCCAAATTTGAATTTGCCAAATTTCAGTGAATTTCTTAACCCTTACTAAATTTTACGGATCGCTAGATTGATCGTTCTCTAATTAATTGCAGATTTGATTCAATACTTGGAAGAATTGATCAAGACCACATTCTTTTAGCCATTGCTGATATCAAATGTTGAAATGATAGACCAAAAGAGGAAGTGAAGCAACATATGCCTACCTCTCATTTCAAAAGTTGAACACCCACCCAACCCTCTCCCTTGCTTGGATGATTCATCACTGAGGACAGTGTTGATGATAAGCTTGGGGGAGGAGCTTGTTACTTTTCTGAACTCAATTATCATGTTTTAGCTCTATTTTAAAGTTAATATTATATCTATAGCCATGTTATCACTATTACCACTGTAGTTCAGCTCAAGTCATGTTATCATTTATGCTCATCATTGTTAAGTAGAAATTCTTTAGTATAACAGCTCGTACATTCCAACACCAAGTAGTCAATTTGGCTATTAATTTTTTTGCTTCATTCAGCTCATATTCAAATGCATTTGAACTCAATTCAGTTGAAATTTTTCTTTTTGTGGGTAACACTAGCTAACACTCATGGGTTGGTCAGAAATTAGAAGATCTCTAGAATGGAATCAAGGCTTTTGCGACTATGTTAAATAGGAAAACTTGACTCTTTGGATTAAGGAATCTAAACTTTACTTGAGTTTGAACTGCTGCTTACTTCATGAATAGAAAACAAAAAAATGTAGAAAAATAGAAAATGAAAAGTTGTATTTTGCATTGCATGCATGCATGAATAAAGAGAGTGAAATCCAAAAAAGGAACCTTTCTTAAATAAAGTCAGGATTTTTATCCTGTTGACCAACATGAATAAAAATCAGGTTTCAAACCTGTTTATTTGCATTATCATGAATAAAAGTCAGGGTTTATCCTATTTAAGCAATACCAAAATTTGTTCATTAAGAGATTGACAGTTCAACCTTTTTAGTAAAGTTGAAAATTCCTGAAATTCAAATCAGTTGTTGTTAGTACTTCTTTCATGGATTAAATTTGCTTTAGCCTATGTGATTCCTCAGCTAGAATTTGGGAACTAGAAAGAATGGCAGGGAGTGTTAGCAAAGTGGGAAACTCTTTTGATTCTAAAAGGCTCATTCTGAATCCATTTGTGAACTATTTGATTCAATCCTTGTTCTTAATATCTGAATGTTTTGCTTGAGGACAATCAAAAGACTAAGCTTGGAGGAGTTTGATCACTAACTGATCATACTAAAATTTTACTCATTTTCCATGTTAATTCATGTGCTTATAAGTCCTGAAAAGTTCATATTCTGACAATTATGCTTAATATGCATGCATTGATCTGAAATTCATTTGATAATTATTTTCATAATTATGCTTATAAATCCTTGTTTTCATAATTATGTTCATATCTGAAACTCATTTGATTCTAAAAAGCTGATTCTGAATTCATTTGTGAACTGTTTGACTCAATCCTTATTCTTAATATCTGAATGTTTCGCTCGAGGACAAGCAAAAGACTAAGCTTGGGGAAGTTTGATCACTAGCTGATCATACTAAATTTTTACTCATTTTTCATCTTAATTCATGTGCTTATAAGTTCTGAAATAACCATATTCTCATAATTATGCTTAATATACATGCATTGATCTTCTCAGCATAATGTTGTTTTACATTTGCACATTTGAGATGAATAATATACTGATTTAGTTCTTATTTGTTTAATTTTCATTTGAGTAATTGATGCTTATTGTTCATGTTATTGCAGAATCAAAATCAAGTAGAAAGGATAAACAATCCCGCTGGAAAAAGAGAAGGGGATCACTTGCAAGCTATCATAAAGCATGTAGGAAGGAATCTTTTGGCAGAAAAAGAGGACCAGAGACAAGTGACAAAATCAGATGGAATGAATGATTTTGATGAAGATCAAATGGTGATGATAATGTCATATATAAAGGGGACGTTAAGGAGCAAAAAGGGGGATCTCCTCTCCTGGCCATTTGGCTGGAGGATAGGGTTTGCTTGCTGGAGTTTTAGAGCTATGTGTTCTTTATGTTTTAGAATATTATTGATTCAGTTCCTCATCTATTTTGTATCGATTTCATCAATCATGATGAGCTAAATCTTAGCTCTCATAGGATAGGTTAGTAGTTTAATTTATCTTTAAGGATGGATGATTGAACAATACTTTTTCCATTGATGTTAGTGTAGTTTCTCAATGCTTTTGAATCAGTTTTATGTTGATGTGAATCCTATTTTACAATGGCAACTGAGAAATTGATGTTTGATTCTTTTCTTGCTCAGAAATGAATCAAGAGCATCATCATTTATTTTCTTGTTCTAATCCATATCAAGATCTGAATGCATAATTTTACTTCTTGTTAATGTGAATCTCATCTTGTAATGGCAACTGAGAGACTGATTCTAGATTCTCTTGTTATACAGGAATGAACTAAGAACATTAACAATTAATTTTTGGATTTGATTTCATCTGTGTTTTCTATTGACTTGGTTTCCTGGTTCTAATCTCTCCATGCCGAGAATTGATTCATCCATTTAGTTTTTGTTGATGTGAATCTCAAATTGAAATGGCAACCGAGATGTTGATTCTAGATTTTCTTGATCTTTAGAAATAAACCAAGAGCATTTGCACTAGTTGTGGATCTGATTGTATTTATGCATCGAGTTAGAGGTTTCGTGATAATCTAATATCAGTTGAAACCCTTGTTGAATCAACCTAACTAATATTCATATGAAAGTATGATACTTAGTTCTAACTTTAATGCACTATGAGAACAGTTTTTACAGGTTGAATCTGGTTTGATTTGTATTGCTAAGTTGTTGTAATCCATCCATAGCAGAACATTAGATGAACTCCATTTCTAAGAGAACCTTTCATTGATTGTTAGCTATCATTTATATCAATTACCATAAAACACCAAAGAGAGTTAACTTAGTCTAGGATTAATTTAGATTAATTAGTGAATCTTAAGTTTCAAATCACTATGAATACGACATTCGAGTTTACTACTCCGATCTGTGCACTTGCAATTCCGTGAAGTGAGAAGTGCATAGTCTACGTCTAGACGTTGCTCAGTTTCATATTGTGCATAGTCTACGACTAGACCTTGTTTAGTTTCATTTGTGCATAGTCTATGCCTAGACCTTAGTCTTTTGCATTCTGTGCATAGATTCAAATAAATCAGCAAGTTCATCACACTCCCAATATTCACATCACTTACTCCAAAGTGAGACTGTCGGACGTGACGACCTTGCAAAACTTGTACAACCGATTATGGAGACGTTTTGCAGCCACCTCCTCAAAAGCTCTCCGGATCGTCCCTAAACTAAGATCCGGATGAAACTGATTTGCCTCTTACACAATATGTTAAAACTTAGTACCGTAATAGAAGATTGTACCGTAAAGGCTCGAAAGATGTCATCCCGCACTTGAATTGGGACATCTTTCCACGATCTTGCCATTTCCGACAAGTGGAAAAGAACGAGAGCACTGACATCCCACACGGTACTAGCGGGTATGAAAGTGGTCCTACAAATTACAAAGAAGAATTAATTTTCAATGATAACCAAAACTAGAATAAAATTTGTACAACTTATTTAACTTATGGCTGAGCAATATTATTCACGGTGACCACCCCATTATTGTGTAATTCCTCTTCATTTGTCGAAGAGGAATCATCATCCAGTACAACTGGGGTAGGCTGAGAAGATTCGACATCATCTATGGGCCCTAATACAAAATAAATCATTAGTGTCATACCAAAATAAACTAGAGGTAATTAATATTTGTACAGTAATGTTCTCACCTCGAGTGATGTCTATTGCTGCACGGGTGCTTGTGCTATCGGCGGCGTAGCAACTAACATTATTATAAAATGATTAATTTAATTAATTGAGAAATATAATGTCAATAATAATAAATATATCACCTGGGGTAAGATGTCGCTTGCCAACGCTAGAATGTGGTGATGCGTCCGGTAATTTCAGCAGTGACGGTGGCTTAGCATCTGTCATCATAAAAAAAAGACAAATTTGCCTCCTTTTTAAATTTATGGAATATACAGAAAATAACCTGGTGTGACATCACGATCATCGTCATGCGATCGAGATGTCCCGACTATGTGCCCCATCGACGGTGGAGCTACTGTCACAAGAACAAAATATTTAGAAAAATCTATCGCCTACTATGTGATACGTACCTGAAATGATACGTGGAGCCGATCCACTAATAGATCGCCTACTATGTGATGATCTGGCTACGTGCCCCGTCGACGACGGAACAACTGACATTATTAAAAAATGAATGTAACTATTATATTCAACTAGAAATATGCAACTGACAATAAATATAATACCCGGTGGTCGTGATGGCTCACTCATCTGGAGTGAACACCTAGAAGAGCGAGATGACCCAGATGCTCGACATCTAGTAACCATGACTGTAAAAAGTAACAATCTTGTCTTATTATCGATAACCATATATAACTAAAAAAAAGTAACAATCTTGTGTCATTAGAAGAACTACGAGATTCATTCGCTTCTTTCATATTTTGATTCATTTTCATCATCTTTGTCATCGTCACTATAATTTTGGTTCGAGTCATCATCAACAAAATTGTCAAAGTTCACTTCTAAGAGGTCATTTGAATTGAACTCTTCCATTGGCTAGCGTCATCGACAAGATTCTTCCATTGAATATTCTCAACTCCATCGGCTACATCAATCCTCTCATTCACTCGATCTTCTTGATAGTAATCATCCATGGGCACATCATTGTATACGGATGATGTTTCATTATCATCTATCATTGTTTCTACTGAGAATAGTCTACTTCTCACTTTGTGTGACGCCCACCATTCATCCTTTGTTCATTTCGATGGATACTTAATGTGGTACACTTGTTGTGTTTGTTGCGCCAATACGAATGGATCGTATGACTGAAGTCTCGATCAAAGGTTAATATCCACCAATTTAAACTTTTGATCGATCCAAACTCCTTTCTCTAGATCGAACCAACGACATTTTGACACCACGACTTTGTTCGATTTTCTCAAATAAGGCAATTCTATGATGTCTTCTATAACACCATAGTAATCAAAGTCGTTGTCCCCGTACATGCTTCCTAGAACACATATGCCACTATTAATAGTTGAACGTTATTGGCTATATTCTTCTAATGGAATCGATATCCATTAACTATGACGCCGCGGTAGCTAAGAACTTGTTTCTTCGATCCATGACCCAAATCTCAAATTTTTAAATCTATGACTGAACTATTAATAACATACAAGAAAAATAACTAAAACTTTATTAAAAGTTACAAACTTAAGTAATAATTACGAGCAATCGGAAAGAATTCTCACTTCACATCTCAACCAATCGGCAAAATGTTCATCTCGTAGTTTCAATAATTCGTCGTTTGAAACTAATAGATTGATTTCTCGCTATAATTCTTCGAATTTCCTGAATTCATAGTTGCCAATTAATGAAATCACATAGACACAATTAACTTTAAATTATATAACATATTAAAATAAATTGTCTTACTCGAGATACGACGTCACTTCGTTATAATTTGCAAGGACATAATTCTCAACGGCGGTGAGATCTCTGTCATTTAAAATAAGTTTGCATCCTATACCAAGAAGCCGGCATGGGTATTAATGTTAACTTCTCTATCACCACCATCATCATTTCTTGAAACTTGAGTGTGTTGTCATTGTATGTGTGACTCAAAGTACTTTGAAGTGAACTTTGGCACCTCCTCAATGAAATATGCTTCACATATGGAGCCTTCAATCTTTGCCTTATTCTTCACCTTCCTTTTCAAATATAATATGCTCCTTTCGAAAGGATAAATCCATCGATACTGAACCGGACCCACAATTTTTGTTTCATATGGAAGACGTATAATCAAGTGCTCCATCACATCAAAAAAAGAAAGTGGAAATATCTTTTCAACCTTGCACACGGTAATCACAATTGAAGTCTCTAACCAAGAGATGTCTTCTTCCCGAACAATGGATGTACAAAGCTCTTTAAAGAACATGGATAACCCTGTTAAAACTTCCCAGACGGCTTTTGTCAAAAGTCTTTCAAAGGCAATTGGAAGCATCCTTTGCATAAAAATATGACAACCATGACTCTTCATCCCATGTATCCTCCCATTTTCCAGGTTAAAACAACGAGATATGTTTTATACATATCCGTCCGGGAATTTCAATTGCTTGACCCATTCGAAAACCACTTTTCTTTGATCATTTCTCAAGACATAAGTAGCTTTTGGCTTTTTCATTTACCATTTTGAAGATGAATGATATCAACTCTGGTCTTTTGCATATAACTTTCATGTCTTCGTGCGCCTGTATGCCATCTTTTGTTCTTCATTTAACATCCATAATAGTGTTGAAGATGTTGGCAAATATGTTCTTCTCCACATGCATGGCATCCAAGTTATGATGTACTAAGTTTGAAGACCAATAAGACAACTCCCAAAAAATACTTCTTTTCTCTCAATTATGTTCACGTCCAAACTCAATTTGCTTGTAACTATCGGCCTTAAATCCAAATGAGACTTCATTAAGCTTGTTTACTTGCTCTAGCAATTCTTGTCCCGTCAAATGAGTTGGAGGCGATGTGTTCTCAGTTGTATTCTTTTTAAATGAGTTTCGATCACGACGCATCGAATTCTCTAATGGAAAAAACATCCTATGACAATCAAATCAGCAAATTTCCTACGATTATTCAAAGAAAATAATTTGGTATTCTTTCCACATATGGAACAAGTAAGTTTACCTTTTGTGCTCCAAACAATAAACATTCCATATGCTGGAAAATCACTTATGGTCCACATTATTGCGGCTCTCATAATGAAATTTTACTTTTTAGATTTGTCATAGGTAACCATGCCATCCTCCCACAACATCTTGAGTTCATCAATCAAAGGTCTTAAGTAAACATGTAAACTTTTACTAGGAGATCGAGGACCCGGGATCATATAGGTAAGCAATATGTTCTCTCATCTCATACAATTGCTTGGAGGCAAATTATATCGTGTCACAAAAATTGGCCAACATGAATAAGCAGTACTTGATGAGCCAAATGGGTTGAAGCCATCGATGCAAAGTCCTAATATAACATTGCGTGATTCTGTAGAAAAAGTCGGATGAAGTGCATCAAATCATTTCCATGCCTCAAAACATTTGAAGGATGTGTAATGAAATTTTGATAATCACGAGGACCTTTCTATATGCCACCTCATAAATGATGTTGTGTTTTTTAGAAAGAAATTGTCGTTGTAATCTTGGAACAATGGGAAAGTACTTGAATACTACATTTGCCACATTTTTTTTTTGAACTTTGGGAATCTTTCTCCGCTTGTATCTGGGCTCGCCACAAATAGACAACTCATAAGTGAGTTTCTTTTCTTGTAATACAACAAGCAATGATTGAGACATGCATTAATCTTGTGATATTTCAACCCTAAATCTCTTGAATCTTTTGCACTTGTAAAAATGTCCCGATAATTTCTTTGAAGCTGGAAGCATACTCTTAATAATGACAAATATCCGGTAAAAGAAAACTTTCCCTCATACTAAAAAAAAAACATATTAGTTATGACACTGCAGAAAGTGTAGTTTGCTTTACGCATCCATCCAATAAAGATTCATCTGCTACTTCAAGAAGATTATAAAATTTAGAAGCCGAAGGATTCGGGTCTTCTTCAATCAATGTTTCGCCAATATTTTCTCTTGACATTGCATCTCGTATCATGTCCCTATACAGATTGCTCGACTCGCCCACATTGGTATCTACATTAGTTGTCTCTTTATCCCATCTTTCTTCTCCATGAAAGAACCAATTTGTGTATGTCAATAAGAAACCGTTGTAATATAAATCCTTTTGCGCATCATATCTTACTTTCCACTGATAACATTTGCACTTCCGGCATGGACATAAGATTTCGCCATATGAACAAACAACACCTTCATTTTGATATGACACATTAATAAATTCATCAACACCATCCTTATATTCTTCTCTTATAATGCCACATTTATCCTTCCAATGATGAATCCAACTATGATATGGCTTTCTCATTTCTGTAACAGGCAACATTAAGCCATATGTCAATAAATTATTTTACTTGAAACATGTGATTTTGAAGTTACAGAGTCCAAAATCACATGATTCAAGTACTTGATCGTCGTATTCAAAATCGACCATAATGTATATTTTGAGTACCAAATAATGATAAATTTTTTTTGTCATTTTCTGTCTTTTTTTTCATAATCTCATTTTATTAGCAAAAATGTCGAATGTTATGATTAACTCAACTATCTATAAACTAGGAATTAGATTAATTTCAAGTAATTAATTAGAAATTAGATTAATTTCAAGTAATTAACAAATAATTAACTTAACATGGTATTAGATTAAAAAATAGCAAATTAACTAGGAATTAGATTTGTTTCAAGTAATTAACTTAACATGTATTAGATTAAAAAATAGCAAATTAACTAGGGATTACATAATGGATGGTGGCGGGCTCACACCTTCTTAAGCGGAGAAGGATGGGGCGGGCGACGAAGGAGGGTAAGCGGTGGAGGAAGGCGGTGGGCGACGGGCGGCACTGGACGGAGGAGCACAGACGGCAAAGGAGGCAGAGGGCGGGCCATGGAGGCGGAGGGCGGCGGAGGCGGATGGCTGTGGAAGAGGTGGAGGGCGGCGGGCCATAGACGCAGAAAGCAAAGGAGGGCGGTTGGGTAGAGGAGGCCGGCGCAGGGCGAATCAAAGGGGGGCGGATGACGGCGGTGTTCGATGAGGGTGGCAGTTGGACGGAGAAGGCCGGCGGAGGGCGGAGGAGGCCGAGAGAGGAGGAGGTCGGTTGGGAGGAGGAGGCCAACGCAGGGCGAATCGAAGGAGGGAGGTTGGGTGGACGACGGCGAGTTCGACGAGGGCGGAGTCGGGCGTCGACGGAGCAATGTGCATCGACGGAGCAGTGGGCGTCGACCATCGAGTGTCGGAGCAGCGGTGAAAATCAGCGAGCGAGCAAAGTAACAGTTAAAAACGAAAATGAAAAAGAGGGTTAGGGATTTAAGTTAAATATTTAGCGCCTCACCTAGACGCGACGCTAAGGGGGCGCCATCATTGAGATGCTATTTCGAGGCTATAGGGATGCTATTTCGAATTTTCTTCCTAATTTAAGATTATATGTGCGAGATTAAGTGATAATAATATGTATATGTGTATTTATATGTCAATATGTGCCTGATTAAGTGAGGGTAATAAAAAGTTTGCTAATGCGGCGCTATTAGAGAAGCTAATGCATCGCTAAAATATATTAGCGACACACTTTCATCGTAGTAGCGTCTCCATTATCTTAGCATCTCAATGTGGAGATGTCAGGGCGATGCTAATAGGTTTGTTAAGCTTATATATTCAAGATAGCGTCTCATCATATTGTGCCTCGTTTCAGTCATTTTGTTCCCTTCCCACAATATAAAAATTATAGAATGCATATATAATTATTCATGTATATGTATATAAAGTTATAAGTCTATATGTATATGTGTATATGACAAACTTGTGTATATATATCTAATATATGTGTATGTATATGTCTACGTGTGAGAGATTAAGTCACAACAATGTGTATATCTATATGTATTATAAGTATATATGTGTATGTATATGTCTATATATGTGCGAGATTAAGTGACAATAACGTGTATATGTATATGTATTATAAGTATATATATGTATGTATATGTTTATATGTGAGAGATTAAGCAATAATAATATGTATATGTGTACTTATTATATATAAGTATAAGTATATATGTGTATTTATATGTCTATATGTGCCCGATTAAGTGAGTATAATAAAAAGTCGGCTACTGCGGCGCTATAGAGACGCTAAAACATATTAACGACACACTAGCATCGACGTGGCATCTCATACGTGTTAGTGTCCCAATAACGAGATGCCAGAGAGACGCCTATAGTGCCTCTGTAGCGTCGACTATAATTGCGGCTCTATTATGGTGATACGTAGACGCTATTGAATCTGCACTGTGGCGCTAAAATGGGATAATTTGTAACAATTCATGTCTTTTAATTCAACCATCATAATTTCATCATTAAGAATGCAAAAATAATATATGTATAATTAAGATATGATATATATTTGTATGCATAAGTAACATATATAATATAGGTAACAAATTATATATTTAGGAACACTGCTGTGATGTAGGCATATATAAGTAATTATGTAGGAATACATATATATGTTGAAGGTACATATTTTTAATATTTAATTTATTTATTCATTAAAGTATAGTATAGATAATATATATTAAAATATATGGGGTTGCATCAAAATAGATAACATATAGTTATACAAATATATATAGCATATATATAATTATCTATTTTTTATTTAACATATATTTTCCCCAAACATATATAGTTATGAGACGTCAAGTGTCAAAATAGTGCCAATTAAGCATTGTATGTGTTACATGTATAGACAACAATAGGAATATATCTTTATATTAGTGTCTACATAGCGCCACATCATCTGCGATGCCACGTAGCATCTCACCACTTGGTGCTAAACCACCCGTGCAAACATACGACACCCATATCAGTTCCTAGATAACGTCGACATAGCATCTCGAATCCAGAGATGCTACATTCGCGTCGAATGTTGTCGATGCTACGACAACGCTAAGTTCTCCCGAGCATTCTCGCTCTATCGCGCGCAATAATAGAGACGAAATGGTGTCTTTATGACGCCTCCTTTAGTGTCTATTTAATGAAATGCTAAGATAACGCTAATGTGATGCTATGGAGAGGCAAGTAGTGTCTCCATTTTGGGAATCAACTGCGGCACTATAACGACGCTCGTGACAACGACGTAGCATCACTAGAAGTTGGGACGCTATGTTGTGTCGCTAATCGCCAATTTTCTTGTAGTGAAGATGAACAAGAGCTGTCCATGAGGGAATATGTATTAGCGAGATATAGTGATCGGGAGTCATGCATCGTGCTTCCCGTGATCAATGCCAACAACTTTGAAATCAACCCGAGAATTGTGGGGATGATTCAAGCATCACAGTTTGGGGGAGCACTTCACGAAGATCCTCATGACCACCTCGATAAATTCCTTGCCACTCTTTGCACTTTTAAACATAACAACATTCCTAAAGATATTATTTGTCCTTTGTTATTTCCTCAATCCCTATGTGATAAAGCATGTACCTGGTTTGAAACTTTGTCTGCAGGAACAATTCATACTTGGCTGAAAATGGTAGATAAATTCATTGGAAAGTACTACCTGCCTTAGAAAGCAGGAAATATAGAAGAGAACTCCGAGCCTTTGTGCAGGAACATGATGAATCACTTTATGAGGCTGGGAACACTATAAACAATTGCTCTCTAGAGTAGCTGATAATTGAATTCCGAAGTGGCAGATTATGGAAGATTTCTACCATGGGTTGCGAGCCTCAGATCAGGTCAAAATGGACCAATCCGCTGGAGGAATGGTGTTGGGAAACAAATTACCAAGTGAAATTCAGGACATTATTGAAGCATGTGCTTTAAAGTCTAGCCAAGAAAGAAGACCAACTTGCCGCAATCATGGTGTGCACGCAGCTGAAGAGACAAATTCTAAATTAGTGGCTCATTTGGAGTCTTTGAATCAAAAGTTCGACAAGATGCTGAACTTGATGTGTGCCAACAATATGGAGGAGGACATCCAACTCAGAAGTTTTTGTATAGACAAAACCAGGGAAAATAAATGCCACAAATGCAGCCATCGCCCAACTTCACGTTCTTCCGAAAGCAACCTGAAGCTTCTCCATCGCACTCGTTGAATTCTCTTGAGGAGATAATGACAAGGGTTATGAATATAGTCCAGACCATGCAAAAAACAATGGAGACACGCGCCAACCATTAAGAAGTTTCAATATGAAATCTGCAGATGCAAGTTGGACAAATGGCGAATCTCATGGTCGGAAGGGCACCTAGTTCCCTCCCCAGCAATACTGACAAGAACTCGAGAGAAGACGGCAAAGCTATAAGACTTAGGAGTGGCAAACAACTGGAAAACCGATATCATGGAAACCACAAAGCTTGGTAGACATTGAAGAGGAGGAGTTCCAAAACTCAACCAAGGAGACTCTAGCTAAAGAGGACATTCTTCCTTAAATCAATTAGAAAGGGAAGGAGGCTGTCATCTCAAATATTCCCAAGCAATCGGGAGAACTGCCATTTCCGCAAAGAATCCTCAAGGAGTGACTAGATAAGCAATTTTTACACTTCATTGAGATTCTGAAACAATTAACCATCAACATAGCTTTTCATGAAGCTTTAATGTTGATGCCGAGTTATGCAAAATTTATGAAGGATGTTCTCTCTCGAAAAAGTAACATCAAAGCAATGGGAACAATAAAGATGATAGAAGAATGTAGCGCAATATATGAACATGACATACCACAGAATCAAAAGGATACCAGCAGCTTCATGATACCATGCACTATTGGAAATTATCATTGCACTAGAACACTTTGTGATTTAAGAGCAAGTATAAGTCTAATGCCCTTTTCAATTTTCTTGCGGCCAGGTTATGGAGAACTTGAAGACACATTAATGGTGCTTCAGTTTGCAGATTCTTCTACTAAGAGACCAAAAGGAATATTAAGAGGCGTGCTAGTAAGAGTGGACAAATATGTGTTTCCAGCAGGTTTCATTGTGCTGGAGATGAAGGTAGATGAGATGACCCCGATAACATTAGGGAGACCCTTTTGGCAATAGGGAATACATTGATAGGTGTGAAACAAGGGCGGATGACCTTTCATGTGAATGAAGAAGACATAAGCTTCAACATATCTAACTCCCTGAAACAGCCCCTTCAACATACCTTCGTGTCATCTAGGTATAGAATTCTTATGTTCTTTATAGGTCAAACACCTTAAAGCCACGGGAATCGGCAAGCCAAAATTTTATTCCAGCTATTCGATCGGGAGTTTGAGATGTCCTTTAAGGATTTCATCGCTATTTATTAGTTTCCACATGGGGCCCACCTCAAAGTTCCTAAGGAGTATTAGCCTCTTCAATTCTGGAACTGCATCACTAGTGAACGCCACGTAAACTTTCAACAAGCAAAATCTACATATTAAAAATCCAGTTCTTCGCTATGCACATCGGATTCTCGGCAATACAATCTGTGGACATGGGGATAGTAGTGGGTCGTAAATGAGCAGGAGTTGTTTCTTCTCTATTGCATGGCTTCGTCTACTCCAGTGAATGTTGGGATGTTTTTTCTTCATTATTTACTCCGGACTGCCAATAAGGTTAAGCGCACACCTATAGCGTTGCATCTCGGGCTTGATTTTGATCCACTACATCCACTAGATGGCTCTTCTTCACTTGATAACTACGTCATTACATCCACGGAGCTAGGAGGTGGTCGTGCTTATGATGGTTTTTATTTTCGTCTTCGAGATTCCGACATGACCATTCCCTGCACGGAACTTGAGCACTTCAACCCTTATAACGAAGCTAATTGGGTCTATCTACCACCTGGGCAGCCACATATTTCACGGCCACAACGTCGTTGATGACAGGACCCAGGGCCCTCAAGTTCTGCTCCATATGGTGATGATGACAACACACATATTGATCCACCTGTGATAGGTTTGGCCGACTTCACTACTATGCACCAACTATTACATACCATGCAGGCCGAGATGCATGCCGCGCAATAGATGATGCATTTAGCACAACATGCTATTCGCGATGCGCAGCTTAGGTAGGCCACTAAAATTCAAGAAATGCGGACTGATATCCGACAACTCGCTGAGAGACAGGAGCAAACACAAAGCCATGGTGCATCATATGCATGAGTATCACGCAGGGCAGGGACATTATGGCTTCTTCCTCCCACCACCACCGCGACCTATGGATTAGAGGGTTGTGTCCTTATCATGCTTGTATCCCTTTTACAAGGCTTGTATCCCTATGGATTAGAGGGTTGTGTTCTTCTTCTTTCTTTTTCAATTTCTTTATCATGCTTGTATCCCTTTTACAAGTCCGATCTTAAACACTGAGGATAGTGTTAGGCTCAGGGTTGGGGAGTTGCATTTTGCATGCATCATGTTTTTAGTCTTAGCATTGCATATTTGCTTCGTTGCTGTTTTTCTTCATCTTTGTTGCATGCAGCATTTTTATGTAACGAAAAGAAGTTTCAAATTTCCCTTTTTTTTAATCTTTACCTCTTTTCAAGTTATGATTGAGAACACCCTGCTAGTTGACAAAATTTAAAGTATCAAATGTTTATTAATCTATCGCTTTAGTGATGGAAAATTGGAAAGAAGGAAGTTGCTGAGTGAAATCATGAGGGTATGACGACAAGCCTTGTCATGCTCTTAATTTATTTCTATTTAAATACTTAATGTATTTTGCCTTTCGATAATTATATCCCTATTGAGTATTCGAGTGTGAGTGAGCTTAACTAAAATAAATAAATCAAATGATATGCATATATGAAAGAGGGCTAGTGGAGCCCAAAAAAGTATGAGGAGGTACAAAAAAACTATTATCCGGAACTTTGGTGCATTCAAGTAATTAGATATGTAGGGGATTGTTGCCCGGCAACCTAAGGCAACTACATGGACCTTGCGCAATATGGATAAGAACATGAGTACCGAATCAATAAAAGTAATATGGAACTATGGTGTGTTCGGGTAATTAGATCCGTAGGGGACTCTTGCTTGGTGATCTAAGGGTAACTGCTCTGGATCCGTTGGTCGAAAGCTCGTTACATGGACCACCTGAATTCCAACTAAAGTTGTGCAACAATAAGAATTGTGTAAAAGCTTAGGACACACTTGTGCATTCAACATTGACATTCTTATTGTTGGGTGCTATTTTTCAAATAATACTTAGAATTGATTATGGAAGAGTTTAAAAATGTTATACATTCAAACATTTCACAAAGCTAGGTTATTTTGGAATGTGGAGAGATACTTCGGCGATGGCAGTATAAAACAAGATGCTAAGAAAAATAGTTGATAATAGGGGTGGAGACAATGATCTGATCATGCAGCTGTTGAGTTTTTCCTTAATCATTACTTGACGACAAGCAAATATTCTAGCTTGGATGCATGCATTTTACAACATTTAATTTGAGTTGCATTTAGGTTTATTTTCATAATTTTTCCATCGCATGCATTAGTTTTAGTACAATTATATTCTTGAACTCTCCAACTACCTAGGTGTGCATTATTTTGCAGGAAAATATCGAAGAAAATTATTTGTCCGAAAAAGGATGAAGAAATCAACCTCAAAAGAAGAAAGTACCATCCTTCACGGGCTGTAACACCAGGCTCATGGCTAGAAGGTCAATTTCACGGGTCGTTATAGTGCCCTCATGGCTCTTACAGAGAGGTTAGCAAACACATCATAATTGGTCACCCGCCCTAATAGAGTTTTATTGACCCTACTATTGAAATCACGTACTGTGATGGATAGTTAATGGATCTTAGAGAAGCATCCTCGCGCATCAGACATTATCTTACGGACCTATCCTCCATTCACAGCACGCACATAACTATTGCGGAGTAAACCCACTGGATATGATGGGCCGTCACACACCTCTCACGGATATCGTAGAATGAAATTCCAGCCGAAGGAATATATAATGGGGTGTTATTTGGATTTCACGACCGTATCAAAATTCAACAGCCTTCATTACCGACCGTAAGATTATGTTCACGGCACATACAAGATAGGTTGAAAAGTAGCACACATATGTTACGGGGAGTACTGGTACCATCATGACGCATACAAAATGGTCATAAGATTTTGATATAATGAGGTGTTAACGACCCGTAACATTAGAGGATATAATGACCTTCATGAATTATGCCCGTTAAGAAGCAACCGAAGTTGAATCAAATTCATGACGGATCGTAAGTGAATTATAACGGCCATAACTTACGAGTCATAAGGAGATGAACATGGAGTGTACAGAAATTGAACATCAGATTAGACTATATAGACACTTTGTTATGGGCCGTAACAACTATATAGACACTTCAAATTAGACTTAGATTTGGTCGTGAACACCTCATTACGGGCCGTTAAGAGCACTGATTGTTTGCTGATTGTTGATTGTTTTGAATGGATTTTGATCGAATCGAGATTCCAAGGCGGTGCTCAACCTTCTAGAAGTTAAATTTGATTATAAATGGTCAAAATTGAAGATAAATAATGAGATTTTCAGGTCAAGAAGGAGTGTAAACCAAAATTATTATTTGATAACTTTTGGACTCCCAACTTATCAAAACTTATCAAGAACCTGTAAGAAACTTATCAAGAACTTATCAAAACTTATAAATTCGTGCTTGACACCCTGGGAATTGTGCTTACTGCAGAAGAGATAAATTCAAGTTGAATATGATTGTTGGAGAAGGAGGAGCAATTCAATGTCAGGGCTCCAAGATCGTTCCAGAAATCGTCTAAAGCAAGAATTCATGTTCCCTTCTCATTGTTGGATGTCCTATTACTTCATTCTTTTATTTTTTACCCTTTAGTTTGTGATAGAGATTTGTATCCCTTTTAGAAAACTACGTGAACTTGTTTAGCATTGAATTAATATAGTTGTTAGTTCTTTTAGATTATGATTGTGGCATGTTTAATCTTATTTTCTGAGAGCATCTTGTTGTGGATTTAGATTACAAATCAGTTTTGGGGTGATTAAGTTCATAGCATAATAATTTTTAGTAAATGAAATCTTAACTTGTAGATTAACCCAATCATAACAAAAATCTTGTAATTCAACGAAATACTTGATTATCTGAGGTCTAATAAATTATATCCAGCAAGAATAATTATTAGTCTAGGATTTACAATTTCATGTGTCTTAGTTCACTGTTAATAAGGAATTTACTCATCGTTAGAAAATTTTCAAATTTCAGGAGTTAAGATAGTTCTATTTGATCAATGAATAAATCGTTACCCTGTGTAATCCTAACCCTTCTTAAGATTTAATTTTGATTCTTCTTGTTAAAAAGTTCAATCATCTCTGTTACATGTAAGTTGATCTTACTTTTGATCATCCAAAATTCTTAAGGCTCTTCACCACTTGACTTTTAATCGTCAAATCATTTATCTTATGCAATTTTTATATTTATGTTTTAGAACACAAAACCATTTTATTTTCCTAGTAGGTTTTTAGGACATAATTGATTTCCTCGTTAGTTCGACACTCTTTACTCCTATTTTCTATATTACTTGAGCGACTAGTGCACTTGGTAGTGGATTTATTTTGCTAATAGTTGCATTTGTTTATGTGCTTCTCAGTAATAACATCCCTCATCAGAAAGTGTGCGTATTTCTTGGAATAAAGTCTCTTACTATCATGGCGTGTGTATTTCTTGGAATAAAGTCCCTCATTATTATGTTGTGCGTACTCCCAATGATGTGGCCTAGTTAGTCATTGTGATGATGTTGATATGATTCTCCAACTACTCTTAAGATCAAAGATATTATAAGATAAAGTAAGCATGAAAGTGAACTTTAACTTCAAAGTATTAACGAAACAAGAAAGTTAAGATGATGATGAAGTAAAGATGGAAAGTAAAGTCCTATATTTATGTATGTACTTCAAGGGACTTAAGTTCGAGAAGTAAAGTTCTTCATCTCTGTATGTACTTTCCAAGGAACAATTCCCTCATCATAAAGTGAGTGTGATGAGTAGGAATAAAGTCCTTCACTATTATGATACGTGTGTTCCAACGATATGACTTATGACATGGAATGAAAGCAAAGATGAAGTTATGTGATGAAAATGAAAGATGAAGATGGCACTTTAAGTATCGCATAATAAAGAAAGGAAGAAGAATGAAACTCCTAGGATGCATATGACAATGAAAGTGAAAATGAAATGATTAAATGATGTCATGATTGTTTATGAATGAATATTCTTATTGTATAATACTTAGAGATGATGGATCTAAGGTAAGTAGGTATGTCATGATATTTATGTTTCAAGAATATTATGTTATGTTAGGAATGTAAGAATGATGTAGTGTCATGTAAGGATTACGATATAGTTCATGGCAAGCATGTTATGATGCTGATGCATCTCATGTAGAAGCATGTGATAGGTTATCATGAACGCATGACCTTTACATAGTCTAATTGGAAAACTTTGTACTCTAGATCCATGCAGGTAACCAAAATCAATTGGTGGATGACAGTTCAAGCTCATGATGAAGTGTTGCACATACTTACGGTTATATAAGTCATATGGTTTGACATGAACAATGGGCTAATAATGTAATTAAGGTTTTAGGCATTTGATGTCTTATGGAATATGTTTATGTGTAATAGAAAGTTTTCATTTATTATTGCTTTATCTAAATTGTTGTCTTCCGTTGTTAAATGATGTATGGCGAACGAGTTAACAAGGTAATTTAACCTAAATGCCCAAAACTTTTAGGGTGAATTTTGGGTCATTAGAATTGGTATCAGAGCATAGTTAGGGCCTAAGTATAATGTGACATGAACAATCATCAAAAGCCAAAAGGTATGTAAAGTTTAATGCCATTGTATGTAAATTTTGAATTAAATTTGGTTAATATTTTGAAAAGGATGGAAACAAAAAAAGTCTTCCAATGCTAATGCTAATGATGAAATTCAAGTTGATAGTATTGTCAAGTTGATTATGGGCAATATGTAAAATAAGGGATGTGAATCTCATAACTTTCAAGAATGATGGACATAAGATAGGAAATTTGTCCAAAATTATATGCATAATTGTTCAAGGCGATTGAACAAGTTTTCATTGCCCAAATGTAGAATGATTAAAGAAACCATAGATGAAAATTTCAAAACAAGAAAGTTAATTTAAAGGGTACCAAAGAAAGTATGATGAACTTAATATGAACAACAACTAGGATGAAGCATAATCTCGTTATAAATATTGCCGATCAAGTTAGGATATGATATATAGGATTGTGGATTTCTCTAATCATTAGAGAGAAATTTGATATTCAAATTAACATTATGGATATGAATATGAAATGTAGAAAAAAAAGCGAAGTATAATGGTGCATGAGACCTAAGTGATATTGATGGTAGGATGCCGTCAGACAGAAAATGAAAGTTGTCTCAAGTTCAAAAATATATGATCAGGACTAAGGTAAGCATCAGGTAATGTCCATTATGCCAATGCTATAGATTGCTCATGCGTCAATACCTTTTGCTTTTATTTTGACCTTTTGATCAAAACCCTATATAAGGCCTAACAACCCTATTAATTCTCCAAAAGTCTAGCCGTCAAATCCTACTCCTCCCTATTTTGTTGATATAGAGCCTTATTCTTCATGGTGTCTATGTTGCAATATCAATAAGGAGAAGATCAAGATTTTAAGGAAAATGACAAGAAGACAAAGAGGCTTATAGATGATTAATGATGCAAGATTATTAGGAAAATGGGTTATTGTTTAGAATCAATAAAGTTTTTTACATTGTGTTCGGTTGAAAATTTATTATTGCAATGAATAACAAATATTCATACATGTAATGGAAAATTCTCTAATGTATGGATAATAAAGTATTTTTAATGATGAAAAATTACATAAAGAGATGCATGAGCTTAATAAAATTGAAAATAAATAGAAAACATAAAAGGGATAAGTCTTAGTTAGTGATTTGAACTTTTGATTTAGGTGTTCACGAGTCAAATTTTCTCAACCCAATTCCGAACTTGATTCGATCGATCAAATTTGATTGGGTCACCCCTCTTTAAAGGATTGGACCATCTTGGGCCATATACCATTTTCTCTTTCTATTATTTGTATTATTTAATATAAAAATATCATATAATACTTATTTTAAAGTGCAAAATAAATTTCTAATTATTTAATATTATTTTACATTTAAAGTAATTTGTTTCATATTTTTTTCATTTTTAAATACCATATAAGCTAAAAATTAAATAAAAAATTGGTTCTTCGAGTCAGATCAGATCGACTCTGATTGAAAAATTGTACCCGATCCAAATCATGATCGGATTGTAGTCAAGTCGAAACATCCGGAGCAAAATAAGATTCATATTCCATTCTCGGTGTTATTCTAGAAAGTTAGAATTGTATGATTATTTTTTATTCTAAAAAAAGAAATAAAATAAATGTGCATATATGTGGTTTGCGGATATTTCAATCCTTCCCCTTTGTGTCAGAGGACTCAGATGGCTTTATAACAAAAGAAAGAAAACACTTTTCAAAAGTTTAAACTATTTAAAAAAATATTACAAATTTTTGAACTGTGCCATGAGACTAATGTCCTATATAACCAGGAGGAGATTTGTGGCTCTTTCTTTCCGAACAACCGAGGCACATCAAAAGAAAAATTAGAAAATATTTTGTGTTGGAGGAAAAAAAATCTAATTTCGGAGTGATGGAATCTAATCTTTGTGCTAATCTTCTTTGGGTGTACTAATCAGGTGAAATGATAAGTAGATGCCATCACTGTTATCCTCAAATTCCATCCACCTGTTGGTGAAGGGGGAATATGTTATATGCTTCAAATTCAGTCTCCCTTTTGGCCTCTCTTTTGTTGGTAACTGAGAGGAGGTTGTGTTGGGCAAGAAATGGTGTTCCGTTTCTCAAGATGTTGACAGGGGATATTTTTTATGCATAGTTGCATGAATTGACAATGCACCATCTCGTGTTTTCTCATCGTGCATGTCTGTTGTTGACTCGCCACTTGATTAAATCCAAAAGGAGCTCTTAAATTAACAGAATAATCCATTTATCTAAGAAATATATAAGAAATTATATGAATAGTTTTATCACAATATTATATGAATTAAAAAAAATATATACTTTAACTTTATCTTGGAGCCACAAATATTTGATACTCATAGTTTATTATGTACATGCGATTTGGATAGAATTAATAATAATCCACTAGATTTGGATAGTTCAACTTTATACAATATATCAAAAAATAAATTTATATTAATTTATGATTATTAGTATTTTATTATCATAAAATATAATATATTAATTGTTATATTTATTCAAGATTATTATAAATACTATTATTTTAATAAAATACAATATTTTGGAAAGTTCAACTTTATACAATATATCAAAAAATATATTTATATTAATTTATGATTATTAGTATTTTATTATCATAAAATATAATATATTAATTGTTATATTTATTCAAGATTATTATAAATACTATAATTTTAATAAAATACAATATTTTACGATTGAACCTGATCGAATTGATTCAACCACGACCCAGTTGAGACGTCGATCGAGTGGCCGGTCCGATTATAAAAATATTAGTTATAATAATAATAATAATAATAATAATTTATAGTTATATTTTTCATCATCCTTATTATATTTTGATATAATTTGGTAAAAAGTGTAATAAAAGTATGATTAAACTAAAACATATTTTAAGAGATGGATCCTAAACTTTACTAAAGAAAATTGTTTTTTTTAAGATAATATTTTTGTTGATATAGAATTTTATATTCTTCGATTTGACCTTATGATTTTTTTCATCAGCCAAACACATAGAAAAACTTAACATGTATTAGTTATGTGATGACGCAAAATCTACCCTAAAAGTTTTGAGCATTTAGGGCAATTTCGCACTGTTAGCCCGTTTGCCATACTTCGCTCAACAATGAAAGACTTTAACATTTTAATGAAATTCATGATAAATTAAAACTTTATACTAAATATATGACATCCTCTCAATTAATAAGTCATGGGACCTCAATGCTTAAAAAGTTCAGTACATAACATCAATGTTCAATTATAACTTAATCTTGGTTACCTACACGGATCCAAAGTATATGCAACACTTTGTCAGGAGCTTAAGTTGCCATCTATCACTTAATCTTGGTTACTTGCACGGATCCAAAGTTCAGAATTTCTCAGTTAGAGTATATAAAGGTCATTGATGCCATGATATCCTATCACATGATACCACATGGGATGCATCATCATCATCATCATCATAACAATAACATATGAACATGCATGCCATGAACCATATCATGAACCTTACATGACATTACATCATACTTACATTCATTCTTCATAAAACATTCATGAAATATAAACATCATGTCATACCTGTTTACTTCAAATCCGTCATATGCAAGTGTCATACAATAGAAACATACATTCTATCATTCATAAACATTCATGACATAATTTATCAATTTATTTCACTTTCATTATCACGTACGTCCTAGGAGTTTTTTCATAACTCCTTGATCCTTACTTCTTGATTTCTTTCATACTTTACATCTCCTCAGGGTTGCTTTATAACCTTTTGGATATTCTTTCATTCTTCTTCTTTCTTTATTATGTGATCCTTCATGTCTCATATTCATCCTTCATCTTTATTACATAATAACATCTTGAGTTTTATTCCATATCATAAGTCATACTTAGGAACACACATATCATAATAGAGAGGGACTTTATTCATAGTCATCTTTAGGAATACATATACTTTATGATGAGAAACATTGTTCCTTGGAAAGTACATACACACATGCAAAAATTTACTTCATAGGCTTAGGTCCCCGTGAATTACATACATAAGTGTAGGACTTAACTTTCCAACTTTACTTCTTCATCATCATCTTAACCTTCTTTCTTTGTTATAAGATCCTTTTGTAGGATCCCAAAGGGCACCAAGAGGGGGGGGTGAATTGGTGTTAAAATCGAAAATATCAATTTGACAAAATCTGTCACGGAAGCACAAAACTGATTTGTTAATTTTTTTAAATCAAAGCAATTCAAATAATAAACTTAATATGATAGGGAGTGAGAGGGGGAAAATTAAACACAAATGAACACGGTGGTTGTTGATGAGCTTCGGCCACACCTTGGCCTACGTCCCCACTCCGACTTCTCGACCTCGAGACCGCCGGAGTTTCCACTAAGAACTTCTTTTTTTCCAAATGGGGCTCGGAAGAAAGCCCTTTACATCAACCACATTTTCTCCGCTTCGAGAGGCAAGGCAACCTCTCCTCCTAGGAAGCTAATCTTATCTCTCGCTCAAGTGGTAAGATTTGGAACCTCTTTTACACAGGAGCTCTCACAATCTTTCTGAAAAATAGTTCGTCTCTTTTACAATATCAAACTCACAAGAAGAGAAGAGAGAAAGAAAGCTCTAAATGATAACTTCAAGAGAAATGATCTTCTTTGATTTCTTGAAGTTTTGCTTCAATGCTTAAAGAAGTGCCTTTGCTTCTGGCTTTGGCACTCCTTTTATAGGCTCTAGTATGTGGAAAATTCGTCCAGAATTTATTCCACATTTTTCTCCTTGAAATATAGCCGTTACTGTTCATTTGACAAGTGGACCGGTCGACCGCATTTATGGATCGACCGACCGGTCTATATGACCGTTGGCTTATTTCCTTCATTGACCGTAGTTGATCGGTCGACCAGTCTATATAGCCATTGGCTTATTTTCTTCATTGACCGCAGTTGGTCGGTCAATCGGTACATCAACCGGTATTTTCTCGACATCGACCAGTATAGTCTCGTCATGGAACCTTGCAGTATATGCATTGATCGGTCGACTGGCATCTTGGATCGATCGACTGGTGTTATTTCGATCGGCCTGCTTTGCTTTGACTGACAGGTTGACCGACCTGCACTACCGTGATCTTGAATCCTCCTCCTCTTTCTTCTTCTTCTTTCTCCCCCTTGTTCCTTTCATTCTCCTTCCTCAAGACCTAGCCATCAGGTGAGAAAACTACACTAATTTTTACCTTAGGTGACATTTAAATAAATTTGAAACATCATCTAAAATGAGAATTTTTTGCGACATGTAACAAATGTCACTAATTAAAACATATTAGTGTTGTTTATCAATTACAAGATAGTTAAAAATATTTCAGCTATTTGATCCAATCTAAAAAAGCTAAAAAACAGCCCTTGAATGAAATCTACGAAAGACATTTTTTATTAGTTTCATTGCAGCATTCCTAAATCAGTCGTGCCCTAGCTAGTTCCATTGCAGCATCTCCAGCAACGTTCTTCCTCATCTCCGGCATAGTGACGCCATTCCTCATCTCCGGCAGCGACGACAACGAGCGACTTCGATAGCAAGCTTCTCTTTTCTCTATGCTTCTTTTTCATTCCATTTGCAGCATTCCTAAATCAGTCATGCCCTAGTTCCTGATCTCTAGTAGAGTTCTTCCTCATCTCCGACAGAACGACGCCGATTCTTCCTCATCTCTGGCAGCGACGACAGCGAGTGACTACAAGAGCAATCTTCTTTTATCTCTGGTATGCTTCTTTGGAAAGTTTTAGAAAATGTCTTTAAAAATCAAAAGAAAATTCTAAATGGTGTTTCCATTGATCTTCCATTATTTGAATACAATGATTTTCAAATGTTGATTGGAAAACTTGACTACAATGTCAAAAATGTCTTTTATTCCTCTTTAGATTCTTATGGCATGAATCTTATTTCTAAATGCTCCACTTCTCATTAGATTTGACAAGTTTGTTAAATAGTTATGAAGGGAGTGAATTTGACAAAAAGAGCATATCGGATGTGGACAATGAAGAAAATGATAGTTCTACATCAAAGTTTTAATGTCATATAAAATTATATTTTGATGATACAAACCTCGACTGATTAAAGTTAAAATATTGAAAAAGTTCAAAGAAAAATGGATTACTTTATGCACTACATTTTGATTAAACAATTAATACTTATCTCATTAGTTTTGGATGAATATTTAACATTAAATCATAGAGAATTCTGTTAGCTTTCTATAGACTCTAAGATCATGTAATTTGGATAACTGTGCAAAAAAGTTATGCTCAAAATAGTGCAAGTCGGTCAACCTGCCAGTCGAAGAAAAGAACGCCGATTGAGATGATACCGGTCGACCGGCAAATAACAATCTGCCCTGGATGACGTCTAGCCGATATCGATCAATTTTATCGATCGATGGATCGGTCGACCGATCAAGCAGAAAAACTGAAGAAATTGCACAACGGTCTCATAGACCGGTCGACCGGCCTCCGAGTCAAATGAACAGTAATGGTCAAATTTGGAGGAATTTGTGAAATAATTTCTGGATGAATTTTTTACACACTGAAAGTTATAAAAGGAGTGCCAAAGCTAGAGACAAAGGCACCCATTCACTCATTGAAGAAAAACTTCAAGTTACCAAAAGAATATTATTTTCTTGAAATTTTCATTTTATAGCTTTCTCTCTCTTTCTCTCTTCTCTTCTTGTGAGCATAGAATTGCAAAAGAAAGAAACATTCTTGTTCAAAAAACTGAGAGAGCTCCTGTGTAAAAGAGGTTCTAAATCTTACCTCTTGAGCGAGAGAAATATATTAGCTTCCTAGAAGGAGAGGTTGCCTTACCTCTTGAAATGGAGAAAATGTGGTGATGTAAAGGACTTTCTTCCTTGCCCCATTTGGAACAAAGGAAGGGATTAGTGGAATCTCCGGCGGTCTCGAGGTCGAGAAGTCGGAGTGGGGACATAGGCCAAGGTGTGGCCAAACCTCGTCGATAACCATCTTGCCTTTGCATTTGATTTTCTCTCTCTTTCTCCCCGTTCATATTATGCTTACGATCTGAATTGCTTTATTTTAAAAGGTTTTACTGAATTGGTTTTGTGCTTCTGCCACGATCTTTGTGAAATTGACATTTTTTAAGATTTAACAATCTTTAAGAGCTATGGCATCAAGTGATTTTAATTTTATCGAAGGACAAACAATTAGTCGTCCTCCCCTTTTAAATGCATCAAATTTTGCTTATTGGAAAATTAGAATCCAAGCATATATTTGTTCTATTGATATCGACTTGTGGAAAAAAGTTATTATCATCATGAAAAGTTACCTACAAATTCTAAAGAAAGAGAAAAGATCTTTTCAAAACTTCATTCGAAAGATAAAAAATATTTTTTATTGTGCTTTGAATTTAACAGAGTTTAATCGGATTTCATGTTGTAAAACTGCAACTAAGATTTGGGACAAACTCATCACTACTTATGAAGGAACCGACAATGTTAAAGAATCTAGATTGAATATTTGAAACCACCAATATGATTCCTTCAAAATGCATGATAATGAATCCATAAATGATATGATTGCTCGGTTTAATGATATTTTGAATGACTTAGCCTCCATGGTCAAGCCGAGATCTAATTTCCAAAAATTGAAAAAGATTCTCAGGTCTCTCTCCTACAAATGACATATGAAGAGGACCGTGATCGAAAAAAAGATTATGAACAAATTAGATTTTGATGATCTTATTGGTTCACTTTTAACCTATGAGATGTCAATCCAAGAAGATCAAGAAGAAAAAAACCCCAAGAAGAAAACATTGGCATTGAAGGCAAATACAATAGAAGAAGATTCAAGTGAAAAGGAAGTGGATGAAAAGAAACTCGCACTCTACAGAAAAAAATTAGATAAGTATCTCAAGTTGGTTAAAAAGAAAGACAAGAACGAGAAGACAACAAGAAAATCATACAAGCACCACAAAGAAGAAAATCCCAAAAAGGTAAAAATAAAAAAATATGAAGAGTCTAGTGAACAAGTAGTTCATCAAGCTCTTCTAGTGATAAAGCATACATATGCTTGATGGCACACTATGATGAGGTAATTTCTAATCCTTAAAATTCAAATTATGACTCATCGAACTCTTCCGAAGAAATTCTTTCTTTAGATGTGAATAAAGAACTCTCCTCTCTTATAAAAAGATATTTTTCAATTAAAGAGGAAAATGAAAAATTAATATGTGAAATTGAAAAATTAAAAGAAGAAAAGAATGCATGTTTTTTGGAAAATGAAAAACTAAAAAATGAAATTGATACTTTGGCAATCACGCATGCATGTGAAGTTGTAAAACTAGCATGTTGTTTGAAAAAAGTAAAGAAAGAAAATGTCTTTTTTAAAGATATAGAAAATAAAGTTATTTCTTACGCGAAGAAAAATAATCTTAGGAATCATCCCTATGATAGAAAATCACATTTCAAATGGTTTACATGTGGATTTTATGGGCCTTATGCATATCAATGCAAAATAAGAAAATCAACACAACATGGCATGATTTGGGTTCCAAAAGGTACATTGTGTAACAAAATAGGACCCAAAGAAATTTGGGTACCAAATGTTACATAATTACTTTTCATGTGTGCCTCACATGGAAAACAAAGGACAAGTGGTGAAGGCACAAAGATTACGATAAAAATATCATTTACTTTTTTATTTCACCCAAAAATTTTAAAACTACTATTTCTTTAACAGAAAAGATGAATATATAAAAGATTGGTCATAGTGATAAGGGAGCATATTAAAACATTATTTTCACATATCATGGATATCACATTGTTTTATCAAATTTTTATGCCATATTTTGATTCTTAATATATTTGTCCTTGGCTTTCATGAAATTGTTTCCATCTTACCATTATAAAATTGTAATAAATTTAGGGGGAGTTAGTTTACATGTTACAATATTTTACATGTTTATGACAAAAAGGGGAAGAATTTTTTTTTAAAGGGGGAGTTATATATTGTTTCTTACATACTTCATTTACAAATGACTTTTTTATGAAACAAAATGGGGAGAAATATGACCTGAATATACTTTATATGAATATCTCTCATTGTAAGGAAAGTTAAGTGTTAGGAGGAGTAATAATTGTTTTTAGAAGATTTTACAACTTTTTTGCCAACTTATGTATTTTTCATATTTCTTGGTTTGTCTTCATGAAAAAGGGGGAGATTGTCGGGTCAAAGTTTTAAAGCCATATAAAATTATGTTTTGATGATATAAACCTCGAATGATTAAAGTTAAAATACTGAAAAAGTTTAAAGAAAAATGGATTACTTTATGCACTACACTTTGATTAAATAATTGACACTTATCTCATTAGTTTTGGATGAATATTGCAAAGTTGTAGAGAATTTTGTTAGCTTTTTATAGACTCTAAGATCATCTAATTTGGATAACTGTGCAAAACGTTATACTTAAAATAGTGCAGGTCAGTCAACCTGCTGGTCGAAGCAAAAAAGGCCGGTCGACCGAATAGAAGATGCCGGTCGACTGACAAATATTGAGTCTGCCCTGGACGATGTCTAGACGATACAGGTCGATGTATCGATCGACGTAACGATTGATCGATCAAACACAGGAACTGAAGAAATTGCACAACGATCACATAGACTGGTCGATTGGTCCAGAAGTGCGATCGACCGGCCTCCGAGTCAAATGAACAGTAACGGTCAAATTTGAAGGAGCAATTTATGAAATAATTTCTGAATGAATTTTCCACACACTGAAGGCTATAAAAGGAGTGCCAAAGCCAGAGGCTAAGGCATCCATTCACTCATTGAAGAAAAACTTCGAGTTATCAAAAGAATACTATTTTCTTGAAGTTTTCATTTTATAGCTTTGTTTTTCTTCCTCTCTTCTCTTCTTGTGAGCATAGAATTATAAAAGAGAGAAATATTCTTGTTCAAAAAATTGAGAGAGCTCCTATGTAAAAGAGGTTCTAAATTTTACCTCTTGAGCGAGTGAAATAGATTAGCTTTCTAGGAGGAGAGGTTGCCTTACCTCTCGAAACGGAGAAAAGGTGATGATGTAAAGGGCTTTCTTCCTGCCCCATTTGGAACAAAGGAAGGGATTAGTGGAATCTCTGAGGGTCTCAAGGTCGAGAAGTCGGAGCGGAGACGTAGACCAAGGTGTGGCTGAACCTTGTTGACAATCATCGTGCCTTTGCGTTTGATTTTCTCTATCTTTCTCCCCATTCATATTATGCTTATGATCTGAATTGCTTTATTTTAAAAGGTTTTACAGAATTGGTTTTGTGCTTCCGCGATGATCTTTGTGAAATCGACATTTTTTATTTAACACCAATTCACCACCCCCTCTCCCCCCCCTCTTGGTGCCCTTTGTGATCCTACAGAAGTGTTATGCTTAATGGAAAAAGTGAGGATGATGAGATAATCGCAACTTCATCTTATTCCTCTAGTGATAGTGATGATGATGTTGACATTGCTCTTGATGTTCATAAAGAATTTTCATCTCTTATTCAAAAACTTCTTTTGCTTAAAATGAAAAATGAAACATTAATGAATGAGTATTGCTTTGAAAAATGAGTTTGAAATTTTGAAAGAAGAAAGAGATGCTTGTCTAGTTCAAAATAAAACTTTGATGAATGATCTTCATATTATGAAAAATGATTTTGAAAATTTAAAAAATGAAAAGAATGCATGCTTAATTGAAAATGAATTTTGATAAAGGAAATTAATTCACTCTCCTTGGAAATTAAATTTATGAAGTTATGAAGGCAAAGAACTCAAAGTTGATTCTATTACAAAATAAATCACAAAAGAAAATAACTCTTTTACAAAATGCTTTACATGATAAAAGTGTTATGCCTTTGAAACATATTAGGAATGTTCAAAAGCCTATTAAAATGTTTGCAAACTCTAATGATTGTAAAAAGGGAATGAACTTGAAGAAAAATGTCAAAAATACAAAAGGATATTATTTGAAGTATTCTTATTCTTCAAAACCAAAGAAAGCTAATGATTATTATTTGAAGATTAAACATTCTTGTTATTGCTCTTTTAATATTAAACATTCTCTTGCTTCTCATCATGATTATTCAAAGTTGAGATATGTGCATGATTATTTCATTTGATCATCTATTAAATATCATTATTATAATACTCATGGTCATTGTTCTTTTAGATGTAAAATTAAAAATACATTAATATGCCATGAAATTGATGTGGGTTCCTAAAGGAACAAAAATTAATCATGTTGAACCCAAATAAGTTTGGGTACCAAAATACGAATGATTCTTGTTTGTAGGTGTTCTTCACAAGGAATGAAAATAATGATTCATGTAAAGTGAAGGCACACACTTTTTGGCAAAAGTAACATTAGAAGCAAAATTTTAAATTTATCTTATGCACATGTGATTTTAATTATGGCATATCATATTAAAAAATGCATTTGATTTGGATGTGTCCATTTTTATCTTGACTATTCGCAAGCTCAAATGCATAAAAGCCTTGAAATCTTTACTTAAACAAAAATGATGATAGTTCTATGATTAAGTATGCCTGTGCATTTTTTATTTGATATATTAAACTCTTGATTATTTTTGTGTCTTAAAGTAAATTTAATATATTAAATATCTTTCTCATGCAAGTTGCATTTTAATATCTATTTTGATGATAAGACTTGCATATGAAATTGAGACATTGCAACGATCTTACTTTGACTCAAAGATTTCAGATGTTTGAGTTTATCCTGACATTTTCAAACATTTGTAAGGAATACATAGTGATGATATTTTATCATAATTTCTCGAACTTTAAATGTATTAAGTAGTTATCATAATTTATACACAAAGACTACGACTTTGGAAAGATAATTTTTTGCTTTGAAAATTATTATGCATACACATGCTTAACTCTTGGAAATGAGAGTATGCATATGTGATTGTGCTCTTACTAGTTCTTATTTAAACATTTTGTGCATCATAATTTTGAAATTGAAAGAACTTATAATTTTGGAATCTAGATATAAGATTTGACAATTTTTTGAAAACAAAGTTAGTAAAAATTTTAAATTTTGATATCATAACTTATTTTGAATTGTGATTATGTATTTGCAAAATATCTTTTCTCACAAGTTAAATGAAGTAAACTACATGCATATCTTAATCCATTGTCATATCTATTATAGTTGTCATCTTGATTTGGCAAAAGAAAATGATATATGTGATCATCTTTGATGAATATGTTATTTATTAATATTTGACAATCATTTGTGTAAAGTTAATTTGAATACAAGTTTAAGGAACATTTTGGACATCATTATGCTTATTTTATAAATCTAGACATGTACATGATAATTGAAATATCATTCTATTTATTACGTATATAAATTTAATGTCACTATTTTCTTTTACGCAAAGTTGAGGAAACTAATCTTGATGAAATATAATGAGTTTCAAAAAGAGATATGACTAACAACCTTGGACCCAAGCTAATTTGGGTAACAAAATTCAAATGATCTTTTACTTGCAGGTTTGTGTCACATGGAAAGAAAAAGTCTCAATGATAATTAGGCCTCTTACCAAGCTCCTAGCAAAAGATGTTGATTTCAATTTTGATGAAGAGTGCATAAAGGCTTTTAAGCAGCTGAAGGAATCCCTCATCTCAGCCCCTATAGTTCAGTCACCTGATTGGTCTCTACCATTTGAAATTATGTGTGATGCCTCTAATCAAGCAGTAGGGGCAGTGTTGGGACAAACCAAGGAGAAGAAACATTATGTCATTTGCTATGATAGCAAGACACTAGATGAGGCCCAAATCAACTATGCTACCGCTGAAAAAGAATTGCTTGCTGTGGTGTTTGCATTTGATAAGTTCAAATCTTATCTAATTGGATCCAAGGTGATGGTATTTACTGACCATCAAGCAGTGAGGCACTTGATCAACAAAGAAGGAATCAAAGCCAAGGCTCATAAGATGGATCCTATTACTTCAAGAATTTGATGTTGAAATCAGGGACGAAAGAGGGATAGAAAATCTAGTTGCTGACCACTTATCAAGATGGAAGGAGTTCAGGATTCTAATGACTCACTCCCTATTAATGACTCTTTCCCTGATGATTTTCTAATGGCCACATAAGCTGCCCCTACTCCTTGGTATGCTGATATTGTCAATTACTTGGCATGTGAAATCATTCCTTCTGACTTCTCCTATCAACAGAAGAAAAAGTTTTTCCATGACTTGAAGAACTTCTATTGGGATGACCATTTCTATTCAAAAAGTCCCCTAATGGCATTTTCAGGAGATGTGTACCAGAAGCTGAATTCCAATCAATTTTGTATGAATGCCACTCATCTCCATATGGTGGACATGGAGCCACTCAAAAGACTGCTGCCAATGTTCTACAATCTGGTTTCTATTGGCCTTCTTTGTTCAAAGATATAATTTTCCCAAGATTTGAAATTTCAAGGGGTGGTTATCAGTGATGGAGGCAGCCACTTCATAGAAAAGTGTTTTGAGAACCTCCTGAACAAGTATGGGATGAAGCATAAGGTTTCAACAGCTTACCATCCTCAAACAAATGGCCAAGCATAAATTTCAAATAGGAAAATCAAGGCCATATTGGAGAAAACAATTTCCTTGACTATGAAGGATTGGAGTTTGAGGCTAAATGAGGCACTTTGGGCATATAGGACAGCCTATAAAACCCCTATAGGCACTTCTCCTTACAAATTAGTTTATGGAAAGACATGTCATCTACCAATTGAGTTAAAGCATAAGGCATATTGGGCAGTGAAGGCACTCAATTTTTTTATGCAAGCATGTGGACATAAGAGGCTACTACAAATGGATGAGTTGGATGAAATTAAGCTAAATGCCTACCATAATTTAGAATTCTACAAGGAGAGAACCAAGAGATGGCATGATACCACAATTCTGAAGAAAGATTTCAAGGTTGGAGACCTTGTGTTGATTTTCAATTCAAGGCTCAAATTATTCCCTGGAAAATTGAAATCAAGGTGGAGTGGACCTTTCAAAGTCCATAAAGTTTAACCTTATGGAGCTGTGGACCTTATGAATGATAAGGATGACATACTCAAGGTCAATGGATAGAGATTGAAGCTATATAATCCCACAGCTCAAGATTCAGCTAAGGAGGTGCTGAAATTGCAAAATTTGCCAATTTTGCCTAGCTGAATTCAATTGGAAAGATGTCTAGCCTAAGACATTAAAAGAAAGGCACTTCTTGGGAGGTAACCCAAGTCATTTTACAATTAATCTTTTTGTTTTGTAGGAATAAAGAAGGGAGGAATCAGATCCATCCACAAATTGAATAGAAGGGAGTACCCCTACCCTCATTTTTTATTTTCCTCATTGAAATCCCAATGATAACTGATATAATCTTTTCTCTCATGTTGAAATGATCATATTAATATCTGAATTATCATTCATATCAGTTATCCCATTCCATCTTTGCTGAATTTCAGTGGATTTCAGTGAATCTCAATGCATTGTTGAATTGTGAACTCTAAAAATATGATATTGAATACCCCACTGATATCTCTTGTTTCTTTGCAGGATTAGATGCAATTCATGAAGAATGGAACACTTGAAGACTTGGATTGAAATGCATGAATCATTGGATAGGATTCAAGTGCCCAATTCCATGCATTTCATACCCTCCCTATCCTCTCCCTTGCCTTAACTTTCATCACTGTGGACAGTGCTGAGACTAAGCTTGGGGGAGGAAACCTGGTGCTTTTCTAATCTTTACACCATGTTTTCAATGTAATTTAATGTTCATATTTCATTTATCACCAGGTTATCAGTGGGTTTTGCAAATTAACATTAATTTAGCCCGATTATCATAAGTTATCATTAGTTAGTAATATTCGAGTTCAATTCAATTCCTTCACTCATTCTAACTCTAAAATGGGTAAAATACTTCATTATGACAGTTGGTACACTCCAATACCAAGTGGCCAACTTGGCCATTAGTTTTGTTGCTTTAATTGGCTTATCAATTCAGATGCACTTGAATAAATTTTCAGCTGAAAAAATTTACTTTTTGTGGGTCACACTGGCTGATACTTATGGATTGAATTAGTAATATCAGATGTCTAGAAGGGAGTCAAGGCTCTTGCTGCCATGTTAAATAGGAAAACTTGACTTTTTGAACAAAGGGATCTAAACTATACTTGAGTTTGAACTATTGCTCTCTTAATGAATAGGATAGAAAAAGAAGAATGGAGAAAAGAAAAAAGTGAAAAGTTGCATTTTGCATTGCATGCATGCATAAATAAAGAGAGTGAAATTCCAAAAAGGAAACTCTCCTAAATACAGCTAGGATTTTTATCCTATAACCAGCATGAATAAAAATCAAGTCTTGACCTGTTTACTTGCATTTCATGAATAAAAGTTAGGTGTTAAACCTGTTTAAGCAATGAAAATCTGTTCATGAAGGGATTTGTAATTCAACCTTGTAGTAAAGTTGACAATTCCTACAATTCAAACATGTTATTTCTAGTACTTCTTTCATGACTTAAATTTGCTTTAGCCTCTGTGATTCTCTAGCTAGGAATTGAGTTTTTGGAAAGAATGAAGTGTTGACAAAGTGGGAAACTCAATGGACTAAATTCAGCTGACTTTTAATTCATTTGTGGACTTCCAATTCAAGTTTGTCCTTAATTTCTGAATGTTTTGCTTGAGGACAAGCAAAAGGCTAAGCTTGGGGGAGTTTGATCACTAGCTGATCACTATAGTCTTTTATCTCATTTTGGATGCATTTCACCCATATTGAGCCCCTTAATTTCCCTACTTTTAGCCAATTATGTTTGGAATGCATGAATTGTGATAACTAGTTGATCTTCCTCATTTTATACTTAATTTCATGTGCATAGAGGTTCTGAAATGCTAAAATCCATAAATATTTCAATTCTATGCCAAGTTATCATTTTTAGGACAAGTTATCACTCTAATATGTCAAGTTATCATTATTTTGAGTGAACTAATTTTCAATGATTTTCTTGCCCTAAATCCATTACTATCATGAATGAATTATATTTGGATGATCATATCTCAACTTGTGCAAATTTATAAATCCATTTGAACAAGTTATCATTTTCCAATGCCAAGTTATCGTTAAAGGGCAAAACTATCATTTCGATATGCAAAACTATCAAATCTGCACAAAGGCATTAAGCAATCATTATGTTATTGTCCTAGCTCATTGCTGTTCAAATTTAATCACATTTGGACAACCATAACAAAAGTTATGATAAGTTATCATTTTTTAGGTATTAAGTTATCATTTTGGCACTCAAGTTATCATTCCTATGAAATCTTATCCACATTTGATTTCTGACCTTATTCACTTGCCATATTAATCCCTTGGATGCCTCTAATGACTTGAACCATCTGTATTTGGATAATTTTCATGATTAGTGCAAAGTTATCATTTTCGGGTCCCTAAAACTATTATTTTTGGTATGGGTTTTCATTCATGCACAACACCAAATCCCATTTGATGTTTGAGTTGACAACTATAATTATCTTAATCCTCATTTGTTAAAATCCCATTTAAGGATTTTGATACTTGCTGTTTTGGATTTTGTAGCAGGGAAAATAGGTTGCAAAAAGGTGGAAAAAGGTCCCTGATTTTGCTGTCCAAAAAGTTGCAGTAGCTGGAATTTTCAGGGCCATCTGGAAAGGTGGCTTACATCAAGGCTATGGAACATTTGGATGCTGATCTAAGGGTGATGATAGGCCATATATAAGCTGAAGAAACCCTGGAAATCAGGAGGAGGTCGCCATTGTAGAGGAGAACAGATTTGGAGCTGGATTGAGCAAGAAGGAGCTGAAGGAGAGCAGATTGCTACCAACATCCCTGAAGCCAATATGATTTGCATCTGTTCTGCACTCCATCTTGTATCTAATTTTGTAAATATGAGAAGCTAAATCCCATGCCTCCTTGGATAGGGTAATAGTCTAATATATATTGTGGATGGATTAGGGATAAGTCCAAATTCCTGCACTGAATCATTTAAATTCCTGATTTATGAAATCTGAACTATTCTGGATTTGATCTTGTCATTGGAAGACCCTACTTATATTGGCAGTTGAGAAGTTATCATTTGGTCTAATCTTTATTCAGAAATGAGTTAAGAATCCATGCCAAGATTCTGGATTCCATTTTAATTGAGAATCTGATTTCTGATTTTGTTGAACTCTGAACTTTTTGATTTCAGATTTTCCTGAGCTGTTTGAATCTTATTGTCATTGGGGATTTAATTAATTGAACAACTGAGAAGTTATCATATGTCCTAATCTTGTTCAGAAATGAATTAAGAAACTTTGACATTCCTATGATTCAATTCTGTAATTACCATTAGCTTTTCTGATTTTAATGAGTTGCTGATTTCTGATTTCCTGAATTTATTGAAATCTGATTTCCATTGTTAAGCCCCACTTTAATCTACTACTGATAGGTGGTCTTATGGCCTTCTTTGAGATTCAGAGATGAACCAAGGAGCAATGATAATTTCTGATTTTCAACCTGTGATTATAAGCATAGTGTTTCCAATTAATTAGTGTTAAGTGTGGACTTCATTTCCAATTGTAGCCGAGAGGTTGAATCAAGATCCTCTTGTAGTTTAGAGATAAATCAAGAAGCATTTGCACTAATATTGGATTGATTTCATCCATGTTTAGTTGATTGAAGCATTCCCTTTATTTTCAAGGTGCAATTTAGAAGTTATCATTTCAGATTTTATTGAATTGTCAAAAATCAGCAAAGTGACTTGTATTGAACTTAGTGATAACATGATTTTCAGTGGGGATCCTCTTCTACTTCAACTTGGCTAACAATTATATGATAATATATTGTTTAGTTCTGGTCTAATTGAGCTGTGAATATAGCCATATTGAAGGTTGAATCAGATTTGACAAAAAAGTGATAACTTGTCCATTTTCATCCATAATTAAATTAGATTAACCCCAATTCCTAGGAGGACCTTCCTCATTCATAGATAAACCCTTTTAGCCTCTAGATTAGCATTTACAATTTAGTTTAGTTAACTTTTCAGAGATTTAAAACCAGTTATCATTCTGCATTCTTGAAAAATATGTTTTCATTTCCATTTGGATTTCTATTTTTGCCACTTTAAATTAGATTAGTCTAAATTGTTTTTAGGTAGTCTAGGACTTCAAATCACTGTGGATATGACATTTAGGATTACTACAATTGACCTGTGTACTGCAGTAGAGAGTGAGTAATGGAGTTGAAACAAAAATTGAAAAAAATTAACTTTTGACCCAAAAATCAGCAAGTTATCACTCAACCACCCAATATCACTATCATAGAATCCTCAAAAAATCCCCATAAATTGAAGAAAAAAGAAAGTAAATTGTATCTCTTTATAGATTAACTAGAAAGACATATGTATATATGCATATAAATATATTTGTAATATGTGATTATTGAACTTCTACAATAATGAAGACTATTTCCTTCTTACTTTTTTTCCTTTCTTGTGGTTCAAATTTATTGGTCAAGCTCCTTCCTCTATGGATGGCTTAGTTATAGTAGTCTTGTGATCATTTTTGTAATGCCCGAGATGGTTAGGCAAAGAAGAAAGAAAAAAAAAGAAGATAAGAAAATAAAAAGTGTGAAACCATATAAGGAAAAGAAGAGGATGGAAAGGATTAAAACAAATAGGAAGATAAAAATCAAATAGAGGAAAAGATAAATAGGAAATAAAGTTTTAAAATTTGAGGGGATTAAATCAAATCTTGAAGTCTCAATTGTTCTCAAATTCCTCCCTTATAAATATGAGGACAAATCAAATAAATCAGCCCCTTTTCTTTCCACCAGCCGGCCCTAATTTTTCCTCTCCAATTTTATGTGCCCCTGATCTTCCGTCATCAACAAGAGACTTGCCGGAGGGGGTGGATGCCGCTGGACACATGCCTAAACCGAGAGGAGCAGGCAGAGGAAGAAGAGGAAGAGGAAGATGAAGAAGACTGCAGATTAGTTTCTGGACAGAAACTAATAAGGTATGGAACTAAGATAGATTCTTCCTAGAATCATGATTTTAGACTTGAAGAATGCTCTAGTTTATGCCTAGTGTAAAATAATATTCTGTGATGATGATTGATGCTGGTCATCATCGAAAAAGTCGAACGGAATGCGAACTGCGCGTTTGCGCAGTTTCTGCGTAAGAAGAACCCGGCCCGGGTTCATCAGAACTCGGACCCGGGCAGGTCCTTCGCCGGACCGAGTTCGTAGGAACTCGGCCTGGATCCGCCATTGCTGTGCTCTCCGAGTTCTACAATTGGACAAATCCGGCTCGGGTTGATGATGACCCGGACTGAGTTTCATGCGCGGCGAATAGTCGGGCACGACGGTCCGACAAGAAGATGACTCGACTTGGCCCGGGTGTAACCCAAACTCGGCCTGGTTTTCCCTGATTTTTATCGAGGATGATCATGCATGACCCGACCCAGGTTTCACCCAACTCGGCCCGAGTTCCGATACTACTAAGATGATTTTTATGATCTTTTGATCCCTGATTCATGTGCATAGTCCTGATTTAAGTCGTGATATGATTATGTTATTTATGCCCTTAATAATGTTGATGTCTATTACGTCCTTATGATGACTTAATTTAGATCCAATCATATCTATGATGACATTGATCCATATCCATCGATCTTGATCTATCTTATGACAATGATAAGATTATGATGTTTATATATTTTTTATTTATCTCCGTGATCCTATCTTGTAGCTCTAATTAAGTCATATATATAATGATGATGATGATTAGGACCCTTGATCAGTATGATTCGTTGATCCTTTCTTGTGATGACCAAATCTTAATCATGATCCTTATGTCCTAATGAAAGATAAATTAAAAGCTGCAAGATAAAAGATGAAAAATATTAAATGGAGAGCACTTTTTATGATGGACTGATGACGATCAGTTATGGGCTGACTTCGGTCAGTTATGGACTGACTTCGATCTGTTATGATGATGATGATAGACGGATTTAGGTAGGCCTCCCCGTAGGTTGAAATATACCCCACTATAAGTCAAAGATGAATAATAAGATGATGAAGAAGATGAAGCATATTAATAGTGAAATCTCATTATGATGATTAGTGGCTTTTGTCACACTTATGATGATCTTTCCGTGATCTCTCGATCTATTATTAATATGATCTAAAGAAGATGATACAATCATGATTTTGTCTTCATACAATTATCTCTCATGAATCTTTATATGATGATGACCTCATAATCATGATGATCGACTCTTGTCATTCTATGATGATTTATTATGATCTATCCTAATCTTTTGATCTTATGATCCTAAGAAGACGATATCTTGATCTATGAATTTCTTATGATCTTAGTGATCTCCTATCCATATGACACGTTACAAAAATTCTCTTATTTATATCATGATGATGCTTATTTTGTTTCTATATGATGATGATGATGTCTTTATGATTCTTGTCTAGTATCATGATCTTATGATTATTTCTATCTTACTTCCATACTGAGTTGCAAAACTCATAAGGAGTTTTCTCCCCTACATGTTCTTAAATGCAGGACCAGATCTTAATGATGAAGGTGGCCAACGGTGATAGATCGAGCTCATCGATGGCAGATCGAGCTCGTCAGTGGCTGCACATGGGTATCTTGAGCCCTTTAATTTGACGTACTAGCTTCCCTTTGGACTCATATGAAGTTCTTTATCAGTCTTCCACGTACTAAGACGTCATACTCTTTTTATTATTTAATGATGATTAAGTCTTCCGCATTTATATGATGTTTGAGTTGACCAGTCAAAGTCTTCTTTTTGGTCAATATGATGTACACGTAAGGATGACCCATAGCATCTTCGAAGCATATTCTGCCATGTGGCAGGGTGCGATTTGGGGGCGTTATAATTTTGGCTCATTTGCTAGTTGTGTGAGATTAGATGTGCTGCAACAAATACTAAAAGCTTAAGTCAATAGCAAGAATAATATCTTTATATTTATAGTTACGTGTGTTCAATCCATCATCTAGATAACAATTGGAGGAAATATTTTCTTTTCATTAGAGCATCAATGAGGTCTGAAAGCCTTTTGCTTTTATGTCATGTGAAATTGTATATGCTACCACAATCCTAAAAGCTTAAGCTAATTCTAAAAATAGATGTGCTAACCAAATTTTCTAAAAGTTTAAGATGTTAGGAATAGCAATATCTTTTTATTTATAATTTTAATACTCTCCCTCACGTGTGGGCTAATAACTTTTTAATTAGCTCAGTCCACGTGGACAACTAAGAGAGGAAATATATTTTTTAATATGACCTGATGAGGTTTGAACTCAGGACCTCTGATATCATGTGAAAATAGATACACTAATCAGCTTTCCTGACCTTCAGTCATTAGGAAGAGTAATATCTTTTTATTTATAATCCAAACACTAGTAAAAAGTGATACACCTTTATGTTTGTAATCTTAAAATGTTGGATTTCAGTTTGCTGATTTAATGTCAGGATCAGCACTGATCCATGTTAACCAGATGCCTAAATGTCATAAATACCTATAATACACTAGTGTTATTCCAAGCACATTTTGGGCATGGGGCCACAACACCAAATGCTCTCTAACTAGTATTTAATCTTGTTAAACAATTTCTTTTGGGCACGGATTCTGCAGAAGTAGGATCTCAAAGTTATTTGATTTATTTTGAATGTGGAACAGTGGAAATGACATCTTCTGAAGCTTTAAATCGTTTGGCAGTGCTAGTTTTGCATGCAGCATAAACTGTTCAAGATTATTTTGTTTATCAGTATATATTATGTAACGCTCGGTTCGTTTAAAAAAATATAAAATAGGAGATAAAACTAATAAGATATGAAACTAGGATAGATTCGTGATAGAATCCTGATTTTAGACTTGAAGCATGTTCTAGGTAGTTCCTGATTATTGCACGATGTTCTATGATGCTGAATTGTGCCGGCCATCACTGAAAAAGATGAACGGAACGTGAACTGTGCGTCTGCGCAATTTTTGCGTAAGAAGAACTCGGCCCGGGTCCGGGCAAGTCCTTTGCCGGACCGAGTTCGGAGGATTGGATCTGCCATTGCCGCACTCGTCGAGCTCTGCAACCGGACGAACCCGGCCCGGGTTGAAGATGATCCGGACCAAGTTCTGCGTACCTAGAATAGTCGAGCGCGACAGCCGCCCCGACTCGATGACGACCCGACCCGGCCCGGGCTTTTTCTCTGATGTTTATTGATGATGACCATGTCTGCCCCGACTCGGGTTTCTCCTTACTCGGCCCGGGTTCCGACTAGATTAGGTAGATGTTTATGATCTTTTGATTTCCGTTCCACGTGATTAATCCTAATCTATGTATGATGATGATTATGTCAAGTTTATCCCTAATTTACTCTCTATGATCTTGTCTTTTATCCTGATTTAAAGTTCCTTTCAAGATGTGATTTGATTAATTAAAAGACGCAAGATAAAAGACGTAAATCATTAAATTGAGAGCTCTTTTATGATGGACTGGTGATGACGACCAGGCTATGGGCTGACTTCGATCAGTTATGGACCGGCTCGGCTCTGCCAGTTATGATGATGATGGACGGGTTGAGGCAGGCCTCCCCGTGGGTTGAAATATAGCCCAAATAAGTTAAAGATGAAAACTAAGATGATGAAGAAGATGAACACATATGAATAAAGAATCTTTCTTATGATGACTGACATTTGCCTTTCTTATGATGACTCTTTATGATCTTTTATTCATATGTTCCTTTACATACTTCTGTCATTCTAATTATGATCATGATTCATTCACCTTTTATATGATGATGTTAGCTTTATGATTCATGTCTAGTATCATGATCTTATGATGATATTTATCTTACTTTCATACTGTGTTGTAAAACTCATAGGGAGGTTCTCCATTGCATGTTCTTAAATGCAGGCCAAATACGAATGATGATGGTGGCCAATGGTGACATATTGAGTTCGTAGGTGACTGCACATGGTTATCGAGTCCTTTAGATGATGGATAGCTTTTTCCTTTCTTTTTATTACTTGATGTATTAGCTTTTCTTTGGATTCTAAGAAATCATTTATTAATCTTCCGCATATCATGATGGTACAATCTTTTATTCTTAATGATCTAGTTATTTCGCATTTATCGTTAATGATGTTACAGTCTTCCTTTTGGTTAACATGATGTACACGTAAGATGATCCGTAGCGTTCTCGAAGTGTATTCAGTCACGTGGCGGGGTGCGATTTGGGGGCATTACATATTCTTTGTGCTGATAACTTATTTTCCCATCTGTTCTACTCCATTTGTGAATAGCTTATACATTTAATCTGTTTATCTTATCAAAAAAACATTTAATGTGTATTTAGCTCGGCTCTTCGGTTCAACATTTGGGTAGTTAGTTATCCATCATGTTCGTGTTTGCTTAAGTTTCTACTAACACCTTCTCTTAATAGTGTTCTAAGATTTTGTGTGATCTTCTTAGAATATTTGATTTGTTTCTTCTCTGTATCCTATGAAGCAGGAAACTTCTGAGATAAAACGAAGCAAGGTTGAAACGTTTAAGGAGCAAAGTAACTACCTCAGATACCCGTTAGACGAAGAGTTAGAATCTGGAGCTCCAAACATTAATGAAGCTGCTGCACAACTGATCAAGTTTCATGGAAGTTATCAGCAAACTAACAGAGACGAACGCAGTTTGAAATCTTATCAGTTTGTGCTTCGCACTTAAAATCCATGAGGAAAAGTCCCAAATAAAATAAGCTTTATTTGGTCATGGATGATCTTGCTGATGAGTTTGGTTCTGGTACTCTTAGATTGCAACCAGACAAACCTTTCAATTGGTATCTTGAAGAAGAACCTCAAAACAGTTCTGGGCACTATCATCAGAAATATGGGTTCAACTCTTGGTGCATGTGGTGATTTGAACAGAAATGTTTTTGCTCCTGCAGCACCAATTACCAAAAGAGAGCATGTCTTTGCTCAGGAGATTGCCGAATACTTTGCTGCACTTTTGTCACCTCAATCTGGTGCATATTATGATGTATGGGTAGATGGGGAGAAAATCATGTCAGCAGAGCGTTTAGAAGTAGTGAAAGCTCGTAATGACAACTCTTATGGCACAAATTTCGTGGATTCTCCAGAGCCTATTTATGGCACACAATTCTTGCCTAGAAAGTTCAAGATAGCAGTAACTGTGCCAACAGATAACTCCGTTGATATACTGACCAATGACATTGGCATCGTAGTAATTTCTGATAGTGAAGGGGAACCTCAAGGCTTCAGTATCTACGTAATTCTTTTATATTCTACAATTAAACATGCACATTGATTTACCATTATTAACCTTTCCTAATCTTCCTAAACGAACATTGTAGGTTGGTGGTGGTATGGGAAGGACTCACAGACTCGAGACCACTTTCCCTCGGCTTGGGGAACCGCTAGGGTATGTGCCAAAAGAAGACATCTTGTATGCTGTAAAGGCTATCGTTGTTACACAAAGAGAAAATGGAAGGAGTGATGACAGGAAGTATAGTAGAATGAAGTACTTGATCAGCGAATGGGGAATTGAAAAGTTCCGTGGTGCTGTTGAGCAGTATTATGGAAAGAAGTTTGAACCATTCAGGGAACTGCCAGAGTGGGAATTCAAGAGCTATCTTGGATGGGATGAACAGGTATACCTGATGTTCTTTCTTGATGTGTGATAATGATATCACAAAAATTATGTTTTTGATTTAGTTATCTTCCTACTTTTAATAATATCTTCTCATTCATTTCATTTTTTATCCTTCTCACACAGGGTGATGGTTTGATGTTTTGTGGACTGCATGTTGATAATGGTCGAATAAGAGGTAAAATGAAGAAGACCTTAAGAGAAGTAATTGAGAAATATAACCTCAATGTTCGTATCACACCTAACCAGAATCTTATATTATGTGATGTTCGTCGCTCATGGAGACGGCCTATCACTACTTGCTCTTGCCCAAGCTGGTTTACTGGTTAGGCTTCTTTTATTCCTGAGAAGAGGCTTCTTCCTTCTGCTTTTTCGAGTTGACAACTTCCTTGTAAATGAAATTTGTTGTTAAAGAAGCATGTCATCTAACAAGATATTTGATACTTGAAACTCGATAATAATTGATCGACAAGAAACTTTCATTTGGTCGATATACATGTAATTCAATGACACGAAATTGCTTGATTCTCAGAAGAAAAATTATGTCATATTTCTGATCAAACACCTGCTTTTGTCTGAAATTGTCTGACCATGTGTACAGCAACCTAGGTATGTTGATCCTCTTAATTTAACTTCCATGGCGTGTCCTGCCCTGCCACACTGTCCATTAGCAATAACAGAAGCTGAAAGAGGTATACCAGATATTCTTAAACGGATTAGAGTTGTTTTTGGAAAGGTTAGCATCATCAATTTTTTTCTTTTCAAGTGATATCTTGAATAGTGTGTATCTAAAATTATCGTCTGAGAACTTCTGCATTTCAGGTTGTTCTCAAGTACAATGATTCAGTTGTAATAAGGGTGACTGGATGCCCCAATGGTTGTGCCAGGCCATATATGGCAGAGCTAGGACTCGTTGGAGATGGTCCAAATAGCTACCAGGTAACTACATAGTTTTATGGTCATTCAGAATTTTAAGAGGCTGACAATTGTAGACTCATAATCCTGGATGAAGTGCCTGGTTGAGTATTTTGATCATGCATGTCTGTTAAACTGATAAACAGAGCATTTTTTTTTATTCTGGATTTCTTTACTGCTTACAGTGACAATGATGTGTATCAAGTGGCAATGATGTTTATTTAATTGTTAGTTTAGTTGGCAATTAACCCAACAATTCCCTGTCAGATTACTTGTTGGGCATCATTATGCCTTCCTCTTTTATGAATTTATGATGATCGTATGGTGTCAGGATGAGATTGGCGATCATGAAAGTTCAAATTTCAAAAGCAACATGTGCATTTTTAACATGTTATTTTGCAAAATTGTAACTTTTGCAAATATTTATTTTTTAAATTAGATCTGGCTTGGGGAACGCCTAACCAGAGTACACTAGCAAAATGCATTATGGATAAGGTGAAGATCCATGACCTAGAGAATGTATTTAAACCCTTGTTTTACAACTGGAGAAGGAGACGACAGCAGAAGGAATCATTTGGTGCCTTCACAAATCGAATTGTAAGTCTCAGACGACAGCAGAAGGAATCATTTCGTGCCTTCACAAATCGAATTGTTATCAAAACGCACCCAAGTTGACTTTGCTACTTAAATTCCATGCATCCTTCTAATTATTGTTCAAAGAGGTAACACAAATCTTGTCATCCTTTGCAGGGTTTTGATAAACTTAAAGAGCTGGTAGAGAAGTGGGAAGGCCCTATTGAGCCAACACGGTTCAATCTTAAGCTCTTTGCAGACAAGCAGACATATGAAGCCATGGCCGAGCTTGCACAGATACAGAACAAGACTGCACACCAGTTGGCAATTGAAGTTATCCGCAACTATGTTGCTGCTCAACAGAATGGAAAAAGTGAATGATGGCCAAATCTTTTGTTCCATGTCAAACTGCCAGAAGGAAGATACTAAGAAGCGAACGAATGGTAGTCTTTGCCGCTTGCACTTGACTTTCGATGTCTGAAGTTGAAAGCAACGACACATGTTTTCTTTCATGTCTCATCTTGTTGTATCAAAATTTTGCATAAACAAGTTTATCTTGCGGAAAGCTTAGTTGGTTTATTTGAACCAAAAAGGAACCCGAAGTACCTTTTGTAGTATTTTTGGTATTCTGATCAGGTTTTCTGCTCCTGTGTGTGTGTGGAGTTTAGTTTTGACCTTTTGCAGTTATTTATCATCAAAAGCAATATATGTAGAATTCCCTCCAATTTAAGATGAATTGGTCTGAGATTTTTAAATTTCATTTGTCACCAAGACACCAACGTAGACTTTTGAACAAGCAGGTAAAGCACTGTTTCTAGTTTTGGCTTTTGCTAGGGCAGACTTGTTATTAGTGCATGAATTCCAAATCAGGGACAATTTGGTTTTTTTGGTCAAAACTCTCGTTATCTCTCGTATTTAAAGACTTCAAGTTTTCTTGTTAATCTTTTTTTTTCTCAGGAAGAACCAAGGAGAAGAAAAAGTCAAGAAGGATCGAAAAGTATGTTAAGAGAATCAAACCTCTCTCAACACCCTAGTTTTGAGAGATTTCATATGCCTCTCTAAAATCTGATTTGGTTATTATGCTTAGAATTGTATAGATTTAATGATTAGGATTTTGTATGTTCATGATTATGTTCTTCATATTGAAATGGATGAACCCTAAATTATAGAAATTCCATGATTTTTATGTTGTTATGATCCTTTAATGCCTAGAAGACATGCTTGTTTCTTGATGATTTGTAGTGTTTATTCAAGAGTTTTGGATCAAAATCGTGTAAAAATCGAGTTGGGTGACGAAATTCTGGCACAACGGTGATGGCTCTCGGAATGATCATGACCGAGCCACAAAATTCGTTCAGCAAAAAGTTGCGCTCATGCCCATGACAATTATTGTCACGATTATGAAACGCCAGGCACAAACGTGACCATCATAGTCACGACCGTGAGCGAGAAGGAATGCGCCAACATCACTTTCATGCATGTGACAAATTTTGTTTGAATTTAAGTTTTAGTGATATATAAAATTATATTTTGATGATACAAACCTCGAAAGATTAAAATTAAAATGCTAAAAAAGTTTAAAGAAAAAGGGATAACTTTATGCACTACACTTTGATTAAATAATTAACTATGATCTTATTAGATTTTGAATTAGTCATAAATATCAAAGTTGTAGAGAATTTTATTAGCTTTCCATAGAATAAAAATCATTTCATAACTGTGCAAAAAGTTATGCTTAAAATAATGTAGGGTGGTCCAGCTGCTAGCTGAAAAATAGGTCGACCGATCAGGAACACATGTCGACCGGCGGTCAACCGATCTAGAACACAGGTCGATCGGTCAATGCAGTAAATGCCCAATTTCAATCAATAGAATATCGAGACTGTACCGATTGAGGTACCGGTCAATAGGTCCAAAATACAGATCGACCGGATAGTGCAGAATTCGCCAACGGTCACATTTTTCATAAAAGAAAGTGTATCGATCGACCGGTCCATATGTGCAGTCGATCGGCCTTCGAGTCAAATGAACAGTAACAGTCAAATTTGAAGGAGAAAATTATGAAATAATTTTTGGACGACTTTCTCACTTGCAGAAGCCTATAAAAAGAGTGCCAAAGCTAGAAGGAAGTGCACTCATCCAAGCCTTGAAGAAAAACTTTAAGTTATCAAAAGAAGACATTCTTCTTGAAGTTTTCTCTTCTTTCTCTCTTCTTCTCTTGTGAGCTAAGCTTTGTAAAAGAGAGAAACATTTTATTTAGAAAAATACTGAGGGAGCTCCTGTGTAAAAGAGGTTCAAAATTTTACCTCTTGAGCGAGAGAAAAGATTAGCTTCCTAGGAGGAGAGGTTGCCTTGCCTCTCGAAATGGAGAAAATGTGATTGATGTAAAGGGTTTTTCTTCCTTGCCTCATTTGGAACAAAGGAAGAGATTAATGGAATCTCCGACGATCTCGAGGTCAAGAAGTCGGAGCGGGGACATAGGCCAAGGTGTGGCCGAATCTCGTCAATAACCACCGTGTCTTTACGTTTGATTTTCTCTCTCTCTCTCTCCCTCTAATATTGAATTTATGATTTGAATTGTAAAGAATTTAAGAATCGATTTTAAGCTTCCACGATGATTATTGTGAAATCAACATTTTCGAATTGAACACTAATTCACCCCCCTCTTGGTGCCCTTTGGGATCCTACAATTGGTATCAGAGCGAGTTGCTCTTGTTTTAAGATCAAATCATTTTAAGTTTTAATCATTTCAAGATTTGATCACTTTGTTTTAAGATTTAACAATCTTTAGAGCTATGACATCAAGTGATTTTAATTTTGCCGAAGGACAATCAATTAGTCATCCTATAATTTTAAATGCATCAAATTTTGCATATTAGAAAATTAGAATTCAAGCATATATTTGTTCTATTGATATTGACATGTGGGACATAGTTGAAAAAGATTATTATGTTCATAAAAAGTTACCTACTGATTCTAAAGAAAAAGAAAAGATTTTTTCAAAACTTGATTGGAAAGCCAAAAATATTTTAAACGGAGTTTAATTGGATTTCAAGTTGTGAAACTGCAACCGAGATTTGAAAAAACTCATCACTACTTATGAAGGAATCGACAAAGTTAAAGAATCTAGCTTGAATATTTTAAACCATCAATATGATTCTTTTAAAATGCATGATAATGAATTTATAAATGATATGGTAGCTCGGTTTAATGATATTTTGAATGGCTTAACCTCATTGGGTGAGCCAATAACTAACTCTTAAAAAGTGAAAAAGATTCTCAGGTCTCCCTCCTCCAAATGGCATATGAAGAGGATCGTGATTGAAGAAAAAGATCAGAACAAATTGGATTTTGATGATCTTATTAGTTCACTTTTAAATATGAGATCTCAATCCAAGAAGATCAAGAAGAAAACATTGACATTAAAAGCAAATGCAAAAGAAGAAAACTCAAGTGAAGAAGAAGTTGACGAAAAGAGACTCGCCCGCTACACAAGAAAACTAGATAAGTATCTTAAGTTGGTGAAGAAGAAAGAAACAAATGAGAAGCCTACCCGAAAATCATACAAAAATCACAAAGAAGAGACATCGCGAAAAGGTAAAAAGAAAAAGTATGAAGAGTCAAGTGAAACAAGTGACTCGTCAAGCTCTTCCAATGATGAAGCATACTTATGCTTAATGGCACACTGATGCGTAAAATGATGTAGCAAAAGAAAATCGGTAGCAAGTGCATTAGTCGCTCAAGTAATATAGTAATAGGAGTAAGAGTATCGAACCCATGAGGAATATTATTAATAAAATATCTGAATTTATAAATTAATAAGAGAGAAAAAACATGGATTTTGAAAATGAGATTTGTAAAATAAAATAAAAAATAAGATAAAGATAAGATAATGGTATTGAAGTTGGTCTTAGGATGATAATGCATTAAGGATAAAATTGTGAACCAGAAAAGATAAATTAAAATTCTTAAGATGGATTAGGAATTTTCTCAAGTTATTAATTTACAAGATTAAAATCACAGAGTCTATAAAATGGTAATTCTACTATTTAATCTGGCAAATCAAACTATCTTAAATTCAATCAAAGCTGAAGTCCCACAAACTGGTATTCCTTAGATGAGATTAAAATTAAGATGCATTGATATGAAAATCCTAAACTATTAATCACTCCACAAACTGGTATAGATTAACAGACCATACAGATCTAATTCTCCACACACTAGTTATTAGACCTATGTCAATTTTTAATTTCATAATAAATCATTTAATTTAACTAACTTAAATCTTAAATCAAGTAGTCCACAAACTGCTAATTACTTAACTCAGAAATTTAAATAATTAAATCAAAAGCACTAAACACAATTAAAAGTTGATCAAAAGAAATTCAATAATAATAAAATAAGGGTTCACATAAATTCCCTTCAATAATAATCTCCTAAAATAAAATAATTAAAAACATGAAGTTCATCCTAGAATTGCAAAGAGATAATAATAAATGAACAATAATAATCGGAAGAATTACACCAAGAATAAAATAGGATCATCGGATGTCGTCGGAGCGTCTAGTTCAGCCGTCCGATCAAATCTCTCTCTTGGTCGAAGCTTGCGCAGAGTCTCGACATGCCGTGGAAGAAAACCAAATTTCAAAAGCACCAATTGGATCGATGGTTTAGGGTTTAGGGGTGCGAACGAGGGTCTTCATGTTGATTACGGCCGTAAATCTACGACTGCATTTAAATTCATAGGATAAAACTTGATATGGTCTCGTCAAATCTCGGCCAAAATGATAACTTCGTCCAAGGATAAACTCTTCTTATCTTTACACCCTTCTTTTAATCTCGGCCAAAATAATAGGTCACTTATTCTAATCTCGGCCAAAACAACGTATATTGACCAATATGTTTCGGCCATGTAAGCATGAATTAAATCATGTTATGCCCAAAGATATCAAGTTGCAAAGCTTTTAACCCCAAGGAAGTCACGTAAAATTTATCTAATTAAGAGATAAACTCAACTTTACGCCTTCATGTGATCATCTCAGTCGTAAGATCTTTGGGTGTAAAGATCAATCTTTCATTCCTATTTCGCCCAATGATTTCAGGCCGTAATGATAAATCTTCAGCCTTGACACTTCAAAATCTTCTCATTTTTACTCCTTAAGATAATATCTGATATATCTCATTCGCCGTTAATTCGACTTACCTGCAGAATAATTATTAATCCATCCACAATTAAAATATTCAGAGAATTAATAATTAAAATTGATAAATCCAAAATTACGACTAAAAATGGTCTAAAATGATGCATTCTATGATCAAATTACAAAAAATTAATTAAAATAATAATCTAAAATATATTATATTTTACATGCATCAAACTCCCTCAAGCTTAAAGTCTTGCTTGTCCTTAAGCAAAAACTTAAAACAAGGCTCAAGAAAGTTTCATCATAGCCTCCATATTGTCAATTGACTAATTTTCTCACACAATTCTTCTGTACACTTACAACTCAGTATCTCACCATTTTTCATGCACTTAGCTTCATAAAGGTTCTCAGTGCTACACAAATTTAAACAATCTCAAATTCAGCCTTGTAAAAAAATAAATTGTCTGTCAAATACTAGCATTAATATTGAACACAAATACTAATTGAGCTTAAAACTTTTTCTTTCTCTTTTTTTTCACTTTTATTTTCATTCATTTTAAAAGTTCTAATCTTCAAGCAGGATTGCACAAGGAAGTCCATGTAGCGAGCTTTGGACTGACTCCCAGACCAGATGGCCTTAGGGCAACAGGTATTAAGGCACCCTCGAGTTTACTTGCCCGAACAACCAAGGTTCTGAATGAAGAGTTCGAACTTAGCCAAGATTCAGTACTCATGTGCTTCTCCATATTCCACAAGATTATTCATGTAGCGGGTTTTCAATCGACGGATCCCAGAGCAGTTGCCCTTAGATCGCCAGGCATGAACCCCTACGGATTTAATTACCCGAACACACCTTGGTTCCAGATAACACTTTTGTGCCTACACATAAATTTATTCATTTTTTTTTACTATTTTTTTTCACATTTTTTTTAAAGCTCAAGGAGTACTTAATATGGTCAATAAAAAAGTTACTACTATCAAGACTTAAAAGAAATAAATAAAAAGACATGAACATGATTTTGTCGTTTAGACATTCATAATTCTATTTAGCATAGGCACACAGTCCATATGTTTGATACTAAAATAGCAAGTGATAAGAAAAAAAAAGCATTCAAATTTCATTAGTTAACGACATGTTTTTGAACTTTTACTTAAAGATAATTAAAACATCAAGACAAGAGTTTGTAAGATGGTCGCAAAAATAAATGCATGCAATGGTATTTTTTTGGGAAAATTTTCAATTTTTCACTTTTTTTGGATTTTTAGAAATACATGCAAACATAAGCAAATAAAAAGAAAAATACAGGAAAATGCAATGCATGAAATGCAAACTCCTCCAAGCTTGAACCAAACACTATCCTCAGTGTTAAGCTAGCAAGGGAAAGTGATACATACTCAATAAAAAGGAAAAATAAAAAAAGGAAAATAAAGAAAAGGAAAAAGACAGCCGGATTTACTGTCTGTGGGGTGGCAATGGTGGGTGATAGCCGAGATGTCCTTGGCGCATATGATATTCATGGATGCGCCTCGTCATGCGAACATGCTAATTCTGGAGGATTCGAAGTGACCTTGACGATCATCTATATTTCTAAAGTCAGCTCGAATGTTGGTCAACTCTTGGGCTTGTCTAAGTTGCTCTTCTTGAATAGCATGCAACTCTCCTCCCTGACGAAGTTGCTCTTCCTGAAAAGCGTGGAACTCCCCTGCCTGACGAAGTTGCTCATCGTACATTGATTCCCATAAGTTTTGCATGGAAGCATAGTCAGGTTGAGGTGGCACAGGCAGATAGTATGTCTGCTCTAAGGCTGAAGTGAAAGTAGGCTCTGGTGCTATATAGTGATTCTACACATGTTCCTGTAAAGGGGCAGATACTTTCATTGGATTGCGTTCCTCATAAGGAGTGGATGGTATGAACGAGGAATCTGAAGAGCTCTCTTGTGCTGGAGATGGAATCAGAGAAGGTACCAGCATATAGGGTGAAAGGACAGATGCCTCATGTTGGGAAGCTGCCGGTGATACAGCCTGGAAGACTTGTGGCTGCTGAAAGTACTGTTGAGCTGTCGCATATTTAGTAGAATCAAATCAGGAGAAGGTTTCATCCTGGTTTGGATGTCCGACAGAGGTAGATGGTCCTGCAGGTGAGATTACTGGAGCTATGACCTGCCTAAAAAGTAACCAATTATCAAGATTGATTGACGTAAAAGCATCTCGATCTGAGCAAGGCACCTCCTGGTTGTGGCCTTTAAAAATAAAAACTTTGATCCCTTAGTTGTTGGTCTTCAAGAGAACCATAGCATGAATGGTCCTACGAGTGGGGTGGGTGTTTCCTGGCACAGCTTCGAGATCATCCAAGTCAAGTTGTAAGTGCTGAGCAATAGGTGTGAGAAGGGCGCCTATATTAATGCTACCGCCACGATGAGTAGTGCGGCGCTTGAATCGACGAATGATAAGGCACCCACATTAACAGGAGTTCTGTGAAGCATCCTATGGATGAAGTATAACTCTCCCTCTGAGATGGCCCCATCATTATCACTATGTCCGCTTAAGGTGTTGCTTAGCATGCGATGGACGTAGTGCAAAATAGGATTCTGAATTGAGCTATCTTTAGTTGTGTTCCAAACTAATCGGTCTTCTTCTGTTATTTGTTTGCAAAAAGTTTCAGCATCAAAGTCGGCAGGTACAGAAGGAGATCCATGGTTGGGGAATCCATAAATATCATTAATCTCTCCTAGAGTGAGAGTAAAGGATCGCCCACAAAGTTGGAATGAAAACGGGGCTGATCATAATTTCTGCCATCTAAATTAAAGACCTCCAAGGATGATAGAAATTCCATAATTAGTACTTCATAAGCTGGCCACCAGGAAGGCACAAAGTCAAAGAGTCCAATTTGAGAAAATAATAGATGAATATATGCAAGTAAATTATACTCGCTGAGCAATTCGGTATCTGAAAATCTGGTGGCATGAATTCGAATCTCAGACATCCGTTCATATCGAGCTTCATACTCTGGCTTAGTACAATAATAATCTCCGGAGTAGGAGATTAGTTGTGAGGGCTGTGGGACCGACTGAGCATTCGGATGTCGTCGTTCGCGATGTCCCCTCCATATATTAGCAAATCGCCTCATTTTGATAGGAAGAGAAATCAAGAACATTGGCGGCTCGGTCGATTGAAGTTTCGGCCGAAGTTGGAGTGTCAGCCGTAAGGTATGTATGCTGGAGTGTCGGCCGATTCGATGAAGACCTCAAAGTCGAGGTGAGTCGGCCATAAGGCAGAGAGAGGATCTCGGTCGTAAGGAAGAAGTTGATGAACAACGGTCGTAAGGAAGAAGTTGATGAACCTCCGTCGGTCTATGGCGGTGGAATATTGGCTTGAGTAGATGATCGTGGAGTTTGCGGCCGTAAGGAACAGGGTGGCGATGCGCTTTTGGACGTAAGGTAGCAGCGAAGACGACGGTGAGACTTCGGCTTCTCGGTGCGCGGTATGGAGGCTCGGTCGTAAGGCAAAGAGCATGGTGCTTTTGGGCGTAAGGGGGCGGTAGTCCGGGCGTAAGAGAGCGGTGGTGCGATGTCGGTGAGACTTCGGCCGTAACGAGGAAAGGGCCGAACGGAGGTGGTGCTTGATTTGCAAAACACGAGAAGGGTAAGAATTTATGGACGAAAGATGGGCGTAAACTTACCTGTTTCGACGTGATGGCATGCAGTGATGAGTCATGTCGTAAGAGCTTGGCCGATTTCCAAGGCAATTCGTCCATTTCACCTTGTCATGTCCGGACCTTGGCATGGAGTTTGGCGCCTTCTCACGTCCATGGTCAGCTGGGGCGGTGTGGCAGCTCGGCTGTAAGGAGAAATAGGGCGTAATAGTGTAGCAGTAACGAGGTCGTCTCGCCTTGTCATGTCATGTCGAGTTTGACGCCCAACAGTGAAAGTAATAAACTTTTGTCACCCGAGCGAGTGTAGGATTTTACGCCCTTGAACGTCGTGCTGTCGTATGTCGTAATGTGTAATGAATGATAATTATTCGAAGTTCTCTCCTTACAAAATAAAATATTAATTAGGCGACTCCATAAAAAGAATAAAATAAATAAATAAAAATAAAAATCTCCTAAACTAATTTGATGTAACTAAATTATTAATCATCAACCAATTAAAGACTAATCTAAAGAGAAAAAAATAGTTATGATTTATAGTCGTCAGCTTGACTTAGTCATGATGAAGATCAAGGCATATTTTGCTCTTCTCCTCTTGGATTTTTCTCCAATGTACGTCCAGTCAGTTGTGTCGCCATCTGGCCCAATTGTCTTTCCAAATTTCGAATTGATGCATCCTGACTCGTGGCTTTAGACTCCATATTCTTTTGCAATGATTGCATGGTGTCTATAATTTGTGCCATCATCTCTTGCATGTGATCTGATGATTGATATTGGGGAGCATCGGGTTGTCTTTTCAGTATATAATCTTTTGATGGACCAGAAGGTTGGCCTTGATTCTGATTATAGGCAAACTTCGGATTGTGTCTCCAACCATAATTGTTGCTCCTGAAAAATGGGTTGGAAATAAAATTAGCATTTTCAATTTGATTTGAATCTACAGTGTTACCTGTAGGGCAATAATTGCTTGAATTTCCCATTAGTGACATCATCTGCTCGAATTTTTGATTAAGTGACTCCAGCTGAGCCACTATTTCAGAAGATTGTACTCCTTGTGCAGCATGTACATCATGAGTTCGGTGAGGTGGTCTCCTTTCTTGACTTGACTTGAGGGCTACAACTTCAATTATATATTGTATCTCACTAAGGCGTTTAGATCCCAGGACTGTCCCTCCTGTTGATTGGTCGAGCTTTGATCTGCAACTCGCAATCCATGGTAGAAATCTTCCATCACTTGCCACTTTGGGATTCTATTATCAGGAACTCTGGCTAACAGTTCCTTATATCATTCTCAGGCCTCATATAATGTCTCATCATCGTCTTGAACAAATGCCCTTAACTCTCTTTGATATTTTCCTGCTTTTTGTGGTGGGCAATATTTTCCAACAAATTTTTCTACTAGCTCCAACCATGAATGAATCGATCCTGCAGGCAAAATTTTAAATCAGGTTGAAGCTTTGTTACATAAAGATTGAGGAAATAATAATAGACGAATAACTTCAGTAGAAACATTATTATTTCTAAAGGTGCTAAGAGTGGCAAGAAATTTGTCAAGGTGATCGTGAGGGTCTCCATGAAATCCTCCTCCAAACATTATTATGCTTATCAATGCAAAGGAAGAAATTCTTCAATGATGTGGGTTCCAAAAGAAACTTTGACTAACAAAATTGGACCCAAAGAAGTTTGGGTACCAAAGTTTAAATGATTGTTTTTCACCTGTACCTCACATGTAAAGCAAAGGAGGAATTGGAAATGTGAAGACACAAAGGTTATGGTAAAAATATCATTTATCTTTGATTTCACTCAAAAATTCAAAAGAGAACATCTAAAATTGGTAATAGTGATAGGGGGAGCATAATAAACTTTATTTTGACATATCATGGATATCATTGTTGTATCAAAATTTTATGACATATTTTTATTATTAATATATATAAATAGGTTTGGCCTTCATCAAATTGTTTCCATTTTGCCATTATAAAATAATCATAAATTTAGGGGGAGTTATTTCTTACATACTAACTCTTTATGATGTAATATTTTACATATTTCTAATAAAAAAAGGGAAATAGTTTTTTTTCAAAGATGGCATGATTAAGGGGGAGTTACATATGATTTCCTATATGCTTCATACACTGATCACTAGCTGATCATGCTAAGATTTCACTCATTTTACATTCAATTTCATATGCACCGAGACCCTAAACTGCCTACATTTGGATAATTATGCCTAAAAGTGCATGCATTTATCATTTATGCATAACACTAAGCTGAACTTGGTAATTGAGCTATTTTTATATGTTGTTCTAACACTATTTGTTTAATTTTCATTTGAGAAGTTTGATGCTTGCTGTTCTCTTTAATCCAGCAACTAATCAAGATACAAATCCTGCTAGAAAAAGGAGGTGGGACCACTGCTAGCTGCCAAAAAAGTTGAATGGAATCTGCTGGAAAAAGAAGGGACTAGGACAGATGGCATTAATCAGAAGCAACATAAGCTTTTGATTTGGATCAAAGGGTGAGGAATGACCAATAAAAGGGGGATCATAGTAGAATGAAAGGGGAGAGCCTCCATTTTCAGGGTTGCTAGACCAGGGAGCTGAAGGAGAAGAAGAGGAGCTAATTGCTAATTTTCTGTCGACTGGTTTTCTGATTCTGATATCAGGATGATTTTTATTGAGTTCTACCTCTCTTCTGTATTATTCTTAGCATCTATGAGGAGCTAAATTCCAGCTCTTCTAGGATAGGGTAGTAGTCTAATTGTAGTTATAGATGGATGATGAACAATGTTGTTTTCCTTCCTGATGTTGATTCAATTCTGATACTGTTGGAATCTATTTTTTTTATCATTGTGAAATCCTATTTGTAATGGCAACTGAAAGGTTGATATCAGATTTCCTTCTTATTCAGAAATGAACTAAGAACAATGATAGGATTCTTGATTCCAATCTGTTGTGGTTGTGAGTTTGATGTATCCAATTATCTTTTGTTAATGTGAACCTCATATTTTATTGGCAGCCGAGAGGTTGATTATAGGTTTCCTTGATGTTTAGAGATAAACCAAGAGCATTGACATTTGTGTTGGATCTGAATATGTTTATGTATGGCTAATTGAATCAAGTGTTCCATCATTGTAATTGTTGATTAGTTGTGGTACCATATTTAGACTTTACTGATTTTGCTAAATCTGAGAGGACTGTTAGCATGTAAGTAAATGCTAAGTGTTGTGCATAATGATAACTTAACATCAATAAGGATCCTTTTGAATCAACCTAGCTAACATTCATATGAGAATATGATATTTAGTTTGATTCTAATACACTGTGAGAACAGTCCTTTTATAGGTTGAATCTGATGACTTGCATTGCTGAATTATTCTAATCCATCCATAGCTGAATTAGATGAACCCCATTCCTAGGAGAATCTATCATTAATTGTTAATCCCGTTTAAGTTTTTAGTTAAGTAATTAGATTTCATTCCACATTAATCATCTTAATATCAAAAAGAGCCATTTCCTAGTCATAGTTTAATTCTGTGCTTACCTTCACCTATTTGCTGTTTTAGCAATCTTAGTTTAGGATTAGCCTAGTCTAGTGAGTGAGTCTTTAGCCCTCAAATCACTGTGGATATGACACTTGAGTCTACTACTCTGATATATGCACTTGCAGGAGAGTGAAACAGAGGAGTTTTGATCATATTTCAGTAAATTACATTTTTCTCAATTCCAAGCCAAAACAACAAGTTAATCATACTCCACACAAATCACATCAAGTTTTTGGCGCCGTTGCTGAGGATTTGAGGCTAATTAGATTACTTTAGGTAGTTTAGATTAGTTTTAAACTAGTTATCATTCCCTTTTTCAGTTTAGTTTTCTGTTACAGCAAGTTATCATTCTGAATTTTTCATTTCTGCGTGATTTTCCTTCTTATTTGAGTTTGATAATTCTGATTTCAATTTATGCAAGATCTAGGCAACACCAATTTGCTGGATTGGGGACTGAAGACCCAGCATTGCATATTGATAATTTCAAGGAGATGTGCAGTACAGTCCATTTTCATAACACTCCTATGAATGTTGTTTATATGAGACTATTTCCTTTTTCACTCAAGGATAGAGCCAAGATATGGTACAAGTCCCTCACTCCTTAAGAAATTGCAACTTGGGAATTAATTGTGCAGCTATTCCTATCTGAATTCTTTCTCCCTAGCAAGATTTATAACTACATGGATCAAATTGCCAGATTTTATCAATTGGATCAGGAGAATATTTGTGATGCTTGGCAAAGACTTCAAAGTCTGTTGAGGGCATGTCCACACCATGGATTTGAGAAGTGGCAATTGGTGAATTATTTTCATAAAGGACTGAATTATCCTTCTAAAGTGGCTTTAGACACTACTACTGGTGGAATATTTGCCTCCAAGAATATTGATGAAGTATATCAGCTAATAGAAAACATAGCCAAGAACCATCACTTTCTAACTCATGATAGAACAAGAAGGCCACCAGCTGAAAGTCAAGTCAATAACCTTTCTTTTCAGATTGAGGAAGTTCTACAAAAAGCTTTGGAGATACTAAATTTGTCACCCAATGTGAACAAGACAACCACCTCTGAAAATAGGTGTGATGTTTGTGGAAATCAGGGGCATGTGATAGAAAGTTGCAATTTGATTATGCAACAATATGAGCAAACAATTGATCAAGTAAATGCAGTGGTAAACTATGGTGTGAAGCCTCCTGCTGAGTATTACACACCTGAGAATAGGAATCATCCCTATCTGTCATACAAAACCAATCATTATCAAGTCCCACCAATTCAGAATTCCAATTGGCAACCCAAGATTTTATCCAAGAATCAACCACCTCCATATAATCAACCAACTGTCCAACTGCAAAGGCCACCATATGAGCAACCCATTCAAGCTCCACAGACATCTAAGATGGAAGAGAATATGAAAGCATTGTTGAAAGATAGATAGGAAGATAGAAGAAGGCAAGATGAAGATAGAAAAAGGCGAGATGAAGTAATGCAGAAATTTGACTCTCAACTTGAAAACTTAAATGCTCAAATAGCTCAGCAAGCTAGTACTATCAACTAGAACTCCAGGATTTTTCCCAGGACAACCAGAAATCAACGCCAAGGAGAAAGTGCAGGATTTTTTATCCTGTACCATTCCCATAGAGGTTAGTCAAGGCTAGGCAAGATCAACAGTATGGTAGATTCCTAGAAATTCTGAAGAAGCTCTACATTAATGTGCCATTTGTGGAAGCCATTAAGGAAATGTCATCTTATGCCAAGTTTCTTAAAGAGATTTTGACTAAGAAAAGAAGGATTATGGAGCATGAGACCATAGCCTTAACTGAAGAAGCCTCAACTATAATTCAGAACAAGCTCCCTCCTAAATTGAAGGACTCAGGAAGTTTTTCAATTCCTTGTGAGATTGAAAATAGGAAAATTCAAAGGGCCATGTGTGACCTAGGTGCTTCTATCAGTGTGATTCCCTTATTACTGTGCAGGAAGTTAGAGGTTGGAGGTTTGAAGCCTACTAATATATATTTGTAGCTAGCTGATAGGTCAATCAAATATCCACATGAAATTCTTGAAGACATCCCATTGAAAGTTGGAAAATTCTACATTCCTGTAGACTTTGTTGTCCTTGATATGGATGAGGATTTGGACACTCCAATTTTGTTGAGTAGACCCTTCCTGACTACCGCAGGAGCTATAATTGATATCAAGGAGGGTAGACTGACATTTTAGATTGGAGAAGACAAGATAGAATTCAATCTAGCTCAAGTTATCAGTAATCCTAATTTTCAACAAGAAGACCTTGAAGATGGGCAAATCAATCAGCTAGTAGAACAAGTTTCTGCAATAATTCCAATTGAAAACCCTTTGCAAAGATATCTTATGTTTGATCACTTGAAGGAATTGGATGATTCTGAAGCAAAGGCCTGTCATTCTGTTATGGATTCATTCAAATCAGTGGAGAAATCAGAAATTCAGAATGTGGTCCAAGAGGTTTTCACTACTGAATTTTAGACAAGTTCCACCAAGGAGAATTCTTCCAAATTGGAGTTGAAGCCTCTTCCTAGCATTTTGAAATATGAGTTTCTAGGGGAAAATTTCACATATCCAATGATAATTAATGCCAAGTTACCCCAAGATCAAGTTCAGGAGCTACTGAAAAGACTAAAGCTATACAGGAAAGTAATTGGATATTCAATTGAAGACATCAAAGGAATCAATCCCTCAATCTGCAAGCATAGATTTCTCATGGAAGACAACTATAAGCCTACAATTGAATGTCAAAGAAGATTGAATCCAGTTATGAAAGAAGTTGTGAAGAAGGAAGTGCTAAAACTCTTGAAGGCTGGAATCATATATTCAATTTCAGATAATGAATGGGTTAGTCCAATCCAAGTTATACCAAAGAAAGGTGGAATCACAATTGTGAAATATAATTCCAATGAGCTGATTTCCACCAGAACAGTGACTGGATGGAGAATGTGCATTGACTTCAGAAAATTAAACAAGGTAACTAAGAAAGACCATTTCCCACTTCCTTTCATTGATAAAATGCTAGAGGGATTAGCCAAGCACTCTCATTTCTGCTACTTGGATGGCTATTCAGGATTCCTATAGATTCCAATCCACCCTCAAGATCAGGACAAAACCACTTTTACATGTCCATATGGGACATATGCCTATAGAAGAATGCTATTTGGTTTATGCAATGCCCCAGCTACATTTCATAGGTGTATGATATCAATTTTCTCAGATTTCATTGAGGACATTATGGAAGTCTTCATGGATGATTTTTCAGTTTATGGGACTCCTTTGAAGGCTGTTTGGATAACTTGACAAAAGTATTGCAAAGATGCAGGGAGTCTAATCTGATTTTCAATTGGGAAAAATTCCACTTTATGGTTCAAGAAAGAGTTGTTCTAGGACACATTGTCTCTAGCAGGGAGATTGAAATGGATAAGGCCAAGATTAAAGCTATTAAGAAACTACCACCACCAAAAATTATGAAGGCAGTGAGAAACTTTCTAGGCCATGCTGGTTTCTATAGAAGATTCATAAAGAACTTCTCAATGATAGCTAGACCCCTCACAAAGCTATTAGCAAAGGATGTTGAATTCAACTTTGATGAAGACTATTTGAAAGCTTTTAACCAACTGAAACAAGCTCTCACTTCAGCCCCAATTGTACAACCACCAGATTGGTCACTGCCATTTGAGGTGATGTGTGATGCTTCTGATCAGGTAGTAGGGGTAGTTTTAGGCCAAACCAAGGATAAAAGGCATCATGTTATCTGCTATGCTAGCAACACTCTGGATGAAGCTCAAGTCAATTATGCTACCACTAAAAAAGAGCTATTGCCTGTGGTATTTGCCTTTGATAAGTTCAGATCATATATTGTTGGAGCCAAGGTCATTGTATACACTGATCACCAAGTTGTGAGGCATCTGATCAGTAAGAAGGAGTCAAAACCAAGATTGATAAGATGGATTCTATTACTTCAGGAATTTGATGTGAAAATCAAAGACAAGAGGGGCACTGAAAACTTAGTAGCTGATCACTTGTCTAGATCGGAAGGAAGTCATGAATTTCCCATAATTCTTATTAATGATTCCTTCCTTGATGTCTTCTTAATGGCTATCTCAGCCACTCAAGCACCATGGTATGTTGAAATTGTCAATTATTTAGCTTGTGGAATCATTCCAATTGACTACTCATACCAGCAAAAGAAGAAGTTCTTCCATGACATCAGAGACTACTATTGGGATGACCACATTTTTATTCAAGAAATTCCCTGATGGAATGTTCAGGAGATGTGTGCCATAATCTGAATTCTAGAACATTTTGCATCAATGCCATTCTTCACCTTATGGAGGACATGGGGCCACTCAGAAAATAGCTGCCAAAGTGCTCCGATCAATATTTTATTGGCCTTCCCTATTCAAGGATGCTCATCTATGTAAAGAGATGTGATGTGTGTCAAAGAGCAGGGACAATCTCCAAAAGAAATGAAATGCCTCAAAATGGAATTCTGGAAGTTGAAATCTTTGATGTATGGGGAATTGATTACATGGGACCTTTCCCTAGCTCATTTGGATATAAGTTCATCCTGTTGGCTGTTGATTATGTGTCCAAATGGATAGAAGCAATCCCAACAATGGTTGCTGATTCCAAGGCTATTATCAGATTATTCAAGGATATCATTTTCACAAGATTTGGAGTTCCAAGAGTAGTTATCAGTGATGGAATAATCCATTTCATTGAGAAGAGTTTTGAGAACCTTTTAAGCAAATATGGAGTCAAGCATAAGGTTTCAACATCTTACCATCCACAAACAAATGGTCAAGCTGAAATTTCAAACAGGAAAATCAAAACCATTTTGGAAAAAACTATTTCATTGACTAGAAAAGATTGGAGTAATAAATTGAATGATGCACTTTGGGCCTATAGAACAACCTATAAATCTCCAATTGGTGCCTCTCCATATAAGCTGGTCTATGGAAAAACCTGTCATTTGCCAATTGAGCTCAAGCACAAGGCATATTCGGCTGTTAAAGTTCTGAATTATGATATGAATTCCTGTGGACAGAAAAGACTACTTCAGCTGGATGAATTGGATGAAATTAGGCTCAATGCCTACCACAATTCTGAATTTTACAAAGAAAGAACAAAAAGGTGGCATGACAGCAGAATCTTGAAAAAATTAATTCAAAGTTGGAGACTTGGTCTTGCTGTACAATTCAAGACCAAAACTATTTCCTGAAAAACTGAAATCAAGATGGTGTGGACCATTTAAAGTCCACAAAGTCTACCCCGTTGGAGCTGTGGACCTTGAAAATGATAACTCAGATATCTTCAAGGTGAATGGTCAAAGAGTCTCCTGTCCCCCTACTGGTGGGGAATCCGCTCCGGGCCGTCAATGCCTCGGCATAGATCTGGGGGTTTCACAAAAGTAAGAGTAGGTGCGAATTCCTCCACATCAGAAAACGTCAGGCAAGCATCAGTCCCCGCTTGTTCCCTAGCGCGCTCAGGCGAGAAAGCATCAATTATAATAACATATATAACAATCAATTATAACTGAAGCTATATAACCTCACAACAAAGAATCTAGTTAAGGAAGTGCTTATACTATCAAATCCACTTGAATTACTTAGCTGATGCTAAATGTAACAATGTCTAGCCTAAGACATTAAAGTAGGACGCTTCTTGTGAGGCAACCCAAGCCTTTTCATACCTAATTTCCCTTTGTTTTACAGGAATAAATCAGAGAGGAATCTGATCCACCATCGACCTTCAACCTAGGGAGTACTCTTAGACACAATTCTGATTTTCTCACTGAAATGCAACTGATAACTGATATCATTCTTTAGTTCATGTTTTAATCATCATAATGATACTTTGACTTCTCACTCATATCAGTTATCCACACTTGATATTGCCAAATTTCAGTGCATTTCTCAATCCTCATTGCATTTTACTAATTGCTAAATTGATCATTCTCCAATTCACTACATAATTGATTCCATACCAGGAAGAATTGGTCAACAATAATTTTTGATATCAAGATTGAAATGAAGGACCCAAATGAAGCAATGCATCTCATTTCGAGATTGAACACCCACCCAATCCTCTCCCTTGCTTGGATGACTCATCACTGAGGACATTTCTAAACTCTATTATTATCTTGCCATATTTTTAGTCCATTTTTAAAGCTCATATCATATCTATCATCAGGTTATCATTGTTATCACCCAAGTTATCACTAGTTACTATCACTGTTCAACTCAAGTCATGTTATCACTTGTACTCACTCAATGTCAAGTAGAAATCCTCTAGTATGACAGCTAGTACACTCCAACACCAAGTAGTCAATTTGACTATTAATCTTTTTGCTTCAATCAACTCACTTTTATATGCATTTGAACTCAAATTCAGCTGAAACTTTTCTTTTTGTGGGTAACACTAGCTGACACTCATGGGTTGGTCAGAAATTAGAAAATGTCTAGAATGGAATCAAGGCTTTTGCTGCTATGTTAAATAAGAAAACTTGACTATTTGTACTAAGGAATCTAAACTTTGAGTTTGAACTACTGCTCGTGAAAAGAAAAAAAAATGGAGAAAAAGAAAAAGTGAAAAGTTGCATTTCTGCATTGCATGCATACATGAATAAAGAGAGTTAAGTTCCAAAAGGAATCTCTCCTGAATAAAACCAGGATTTTTATCTTGTTGACCAACATGAATAAAAATCAGGTTTCAAACCTGTTTATTTGCATTTTCATGAATAAAAGTTAGGTTTCAAACCTGTTTAAGCTATACACAAGTCTGTCAATCAAGAGATTGGTAGTTCAACCTTTTTAGTAAAGATGAAAATTCCTGAAATTCAAATAAGTTGTTGTTAGTACTTCTTTCATGGCTTAAATTTGCTTTAGCCTTTGTGATTTCTCAACTAGAGATTGGGTTTTGGAAAGAATGGAGTGTTAGCAAAGTGGAAAACTCATTGGATTTTAAACAGCTGAATCTGAATTCATTTGTGAACTATTCGATTCAATCTTTGTTCTTAATATCTGAATGCTATGCTTGAGGACAAGCAAAAGACTAAGCTTGGGGGAGTTTGATCACTAGCTGATCATGCTAAGATTTCACTCATTTTACATTCAATTTCATGTGCACCGAGACCCTAAATTGCCTACATTTGGATAATTATGCTAAAAGTGCATGCATTTATCATTTCTTCATAACACTAAGCTGCACTTGGTAATTGAGCTATTTTTATATGCTGTTCTAACCCCTATTTGTTTAATTTTCATTTGAGTTGTTGTTCTCTTTAATCCAGCAACTAATCAAGATACAAATTCTGCTGAAAAAAAGGAGGGGGGACCACTGCTAGCTGCCCAAAAAGTTGAATGGAATCTGCTGAAAAAAAGAAGGGACTAGGATAGATGGCATTAATCAGAAGCAATGGAAGCTTCTGATTTGGATCAAAGGGTGAGGAATGACCATATAAAAGGGGGATCATAGGAGAATGAAAGGGGAGAGCCTCCATTTGCAGGGTTGCTAGACCAGGGAGCTGAAGGAGAAGAAGAGGAGCTTATTGCTGATTTTCTGTCGACTAGTTTTCTGATTCTGATATCAGGATGATTTTTATTGAGTTCTACCTCTCTTCTGTATTAATCTTAGCATCTATGAGAAGCTAAATTCTAGCTCTTCTAGGATAGGGTAGTAGTCTAATTGTAGTTATAGATGGATGTTGAACAATGTTGTTTTCCTTCCTGATGTTGATTCAATTCTGATATTGTTGGAATCTATTTTTTTTATCATTGTGAAATCCTATTTTTAATGGCAACTGAAAGGTTGATATCAGATTTCCTTCTTATTCAGAAATGAACTAAGAACAATGATAGGATTCTTGATTCCAATCTGTTGTGGTTGTGAGTTTGATGTATCCAATTATCTTTTGTTAATGTGAACCTCATGTTTTATTGGTAGCCGAGAGGTTGATTATAGGTTCCCTTCATATTTAGAGATAAACCAAGAGCATTGACATTTGTGTTGGATCTGAATATGTTTATGTATGGCTAATTGAATCAAGTGTTCCATCATTGTAATTGTTGATTAGTTGTGGTACCATATTTAGACTTTACTGATTTTGCAAAATCTAAGAGGACTGTTAGCATGTCAGTAAATGCTAAGTGTTGTGCATAATGATAACTTAACATCAATAAGGATCCTTTTGAATTAACCTAGCTAACATTCATATGAGAATATGATATTTAGTTTGATTCTAATACACTGTGAGAATAGTCCTTTTATAGGTTGAATCTAATATGACTTGCATTGCTGAATTGTTTTAATCCATCCATAGCTTAATTAGATGAACCCCATTCCTAGGAGAATCTATCATTAATTGTTAATCCCGTTTAAGTTTTCAGTTAAGTAATTAGATTTCATTCCACATTAATCATCTTAATACAAAAAAGAGCCATTTCCTAGTCATAGTTTAATTATGTGCTTACCTTCACCTAGTTGTTGTTTTAGCTATCTTAAATTAGGATTAGTCTAGTATAGTGAGTGAGTATTTAGCCCTCAAATCACTGTGGATACGACACTTGAGTCTACTACTCTGACCTATGCACTTGTAGGAGAGTGAAAGAGGGGAGTTTTGATCGTATTTCAGTAAATTGCATTTTTCTCAATTCCAAGCCATAAAATAGCAAGTTAATCATACTCCACACAAATCACATCATACACAAATTATTCTTTTTGAAGAAACAAAAGGGGATGAAATATAGGAGAAATATGATCTGAATATCACTTTATCTGAAGAGCTCCTTACAAATTATACTTATGTGAATATACATCATTGTAAGGAAAGTTGTGTTAGGGGGAGTAAAATTGATTTTACAACTTATTTTATAATTTTTTCGCAACTTATACATTTTTTATATTTCTCGATTTGTCTTTATCAAAAAGGGGGAGATTGTTGGATCTAAGTTTTAGTGATATATAAAATTATATTTTGATGATACAAACCTCAAAAGATTAAAGTTAAAATGTTGAAAAAAATTTAAAAAAAGGGATAACTTTATGCACTACACTTGATTAAATAATTAACTTTGATCCTATTAGATTTTGGATTAATCATAACTATTAAAGTTGTACAGAATTCTGTTAGCTTTCCATAAAATCAAAAATCATCTCATAACTGCGCAAAAAGTTATGCTTAAAATAGTGCAGGGCGGTTGAGCTGCTAGTTGAAAAATAGGTCAACCGGTCAGGAACACAGGTCGACCGATCCAAAATATCGGTCGACCGGTCCAGGACACAGGTCGACTGGTCAATAGAAAATGCCCAATTTCAACCAGCAGAATGTCAAGATTGTACCGGTGGAGCTACCAGTTGACCGGTTCAAAACACAAGTAGATTGAATAGTGCAAAATTCGCCAACGGTCACATTTTTCATAAAAGAAAGTGTATTGGTCGATCGATCTCCGATTCAAATGAACAATAACGGTCAAATTTGAAGGAGAAAATTATGGAATAATTTTTCAACGACTTTCTCACTTGCAGAAGCCTATTAAAGGAGTGCCAAAGTCAAAAGGAAGTGCACTCATCCAAGCCTTGAAGAAAAACTTCAAGTTATCAAAAGAAGACATTCTTCTTGAAGTTTTCATTTTTACTTTTCTCTTCTTTCTCTCTTTTTCTCTTGTGGGCTTAGCTTTGTAAAAGAGAGGAATATTTTATTTAGAAAAATACTGAGAAAGCTCCTGTGTAAAAGAGGTTCAAAATCTTTTCTCTTGAGCTAGAGAAAAGATTAGGTTCCTAGGACGAGAGGTTGCCTTGCCTCTCAAAGCGGAGAAAAGGTGGTTGATGTAAAGGGCTTTTCTTCCTTGCCGTATTTGGAACAAAGTAAGGGATTAGTGAAATCTCTGGCGGTCTCGAGGTCGAGAAATCGGAGCGGAGACGTAGGCCAAAGTGTGACCGAACATCGTCAACAATCACCGTGTCTTTACGTTTGGTTTTCTCTCTCTCTCTCCCTCTAATATTGAATTTATGATTTGAATTGTAAAGCATTTAATAATAAATTTGAAGCTTCCACGATGTTTTTTATGAAATCGATATTTTCGAATTGAACACCAATTCACCCCCTCTTGGTGCCCTTTGGGATCCTACATAGAACATGGCCGTGACCACCCTAGTCACCACCGTGACCGAGTGTAAAAGCGACGGCTCGACCATGCGCATGGGGGCACAGCTGGGACGATGGACATAGCACGGTCGTGACACCCCAGGCACGACTGTGACCAACAGAATAGGTGACTTTAGATCATGGTCACGGGCGTGACAATCATATTGACTTGTAGGGTATTTTTAACATTATTTTCAAAGTATTAATAATATATATTAATGATGTTGATTGTATATGAACCTAGATACGTGTATTGTATGTTCCCATGTAATTAGATTAAAATTTGAAGATTAAGCGACATAAATATTTGTTGATTGCAAAGCATAATGAAGTTGTGAATGATGTTACATGTTGCCCCTCAATGGCCTTTATTGGATTGTCAAGAATGATCGTTACTCACATCGTAAAATGGTGTGCACTCATGTCGCCTTCGGGCGAGAGTTTTAGGAATAATTGTTACTGTTGTATTCCTAAGTCACATTCGGTCGAGAGGGAAGCATTGTCTCCAAGGCCTAGCTAGCCTATTGTGAGGGCAACGACATAAATTTCATCTATCGAAAGATATAATGTTAAAAACGGCCAATGATTGAAAGAATGGAATGATGTCCATGGAAGTGAAATTTCGAAATGGTTATGAAGCAACCCTGACGAGAGTAATGAGGTAATGGTAAAGATAATTGTAAGCTCGTTGTAAATTTATTATGGGCAATAAGTAACATGAGAGATGTGAATCTTATTGTAAATTTTAGGGATGATGGACATGTCATGAGAAATTGCCCAAAATTGTATACATAATTGTTCATGACAATTGAACAAATTTTTATAGTCCAAAGACTATGAAATGACTAAAGAGATTGTAGTGAAATTCAATTTTCATGAGGTCAAATAGAAATTTAACGGAATGTTGAGATGAAAAGTATGTAGTAGTAACACCACTAGGAAGAATTTCTTCTATGCACTATCTCCTAGAGACCCCTACGATGATAGAAGGAACAAACTACTTAGCTAATCTCATAGTACTACTTAAGGTAAAATATGATGTAATACTAGATATGGATTAGTTTCATACCATAATGCTTATATGTTATGTTAAGAGAAGAAGATCAAGAAAGATGGCAGTTTTGTGATTTTTCGCGGAATTCCATCAAGGGAGAAGAAGATAATGATTTTCTTAGTGAAGGCAACCAAAATGTTAAACAAGATCTGCCGAGGATTTTTGGCAACCATCGTGAAGGGTGATTTCCAATCCAAGCCACTACAAGAACTTGAAGTGGTTAGAGACTTTCTTGATGTATTCCTTGATGAGCTGCCAAGATTACCTCCGAAAAGGGATATCGACTTTCACATTGAGCTCATGTCAAGGACGACTCCTATCTCAAAACCTCCCTACAGAATGGCTCCAACAGAAGAGTTGAAGACTCAAATGTAGAAACTACTAAACAGAGGATTCATCAGAGGAAGTGTGTCCCCGTATGGTGCATCTATCCTGTTTGTGAAGAAGGATGAGTCAATGAGACTGTGCATAGATAACAAGATGCTGAACGAATGGATCATCAAGAACAAATATCATCTGCCTATGATTGATGATCTATCTGATTAGTTGTCCACAGCATCAGCCTTCTCAAAGATTAATTTGAGAAGTGAATACCATCAACTTAGGGTAGCTGATGAGGACATTGCTAAGACGACATTTAGATCAAGGTATGACCATTACGAATTTTTAAGTATGTCTTTTGGATTAATAAATACTCCTACATCATTTATGAATTTGATGAACAGGCTATTCAAGTCCCATTTCGACAAATTTGTGATCCTGTACATATATGATATCTTGGTTTACTCATCAAGTCCTAAAGTGTCACGGACGTGCCCCAAAAACATCATTTGTGCATAATCATGCATTTAATTAATATACTAAGTTAGTTTGGATGTTCATTTAATGATATTTGTATATAGTAATTGATATTTCGATTAGTGCATAATGACTACTTAATTACCGATAAACTTTACAAAGTAATTATATAGGATTATTAGGAATAAATCATAAATTTTTCAAATATTATAATATATATGTTCAAATAGGATTAAGTAAGCTTAATTAGGGTTAAAACACTTAGTTATGACAAAAAAATGTGATTGATCATCACTTAAGTTCCAAGCAGCTGAAGCAGACATGTGAGAGCTGCTCAAAGGGATATTTTTCCAAACCGTCATAAGACCTCAGAAAATTCTGAGAAAAATATATAAGTCACTTAACATTATATATTCACCGTAGAAAAATTACCAGAGGAAGAACTCGAGCGAACCGACCTGGGGAAAATTGGGAACGTCGGCTGTTCCAGGTGAGTTTTGATCCGGAAATTTTTCTTCTGATTGAGAGAATCATTACATGGTGATAAACGAACCATAAATTATGAAATTTCGTATGGTTCATCCATTCGAAGTTAGCTTTCCATAGCCTCTGGAATCACCTAAAAAGGAGTTCTATAGAGGAAGTTATAAACTTAACTTCGAATGTCACGCATCCTGTCCTGAGTCTGATATAAGTCTCGATTGTAAATTAGGGCACGATTCGAATATAGTGAATTAGGGTTTGAAATTTGGATATGTTTAAATAGACATTTCAAGGGTTCGGTTAGGGTGGAATCATACTATTTGAACTTGTATTTGGGGAGAAATGAAATTTTCAATTCATAGTGATGCTTCTGTCAGATTCCAGGACATTTACAGATTGCGACCCGAATTAACTATTTTTGTTATGTCTGTATAGCGAGTTAAATTCTATAATTTTTATGAAAAACTACTAATGAAGTCTAGATTTCAGGAAAATTATGCCCTAGTTAAATGGACAAGTATGAAGAAACATATAAATCAATATTTCAGTGACATACAGTCTGTCAGGGCACAAATCTTAGGTCAGATTGCTTGGGATGTCCTAACTTACTCACTTGGAATTTGATAGTGATATTTGGGGGTTGAAAACTTTGTCTAGTTTCTAATTAATCCAGAATTATAAGATTTGCCCATGTGATTAAGAAGTTATGAATTATTTATTGACAGACACTCAGTCTGAAATCTTGAAACAACACCTAGTTAAGCTTTGGGGAAATTGAAAAGTTTCAAGTATGGAATAGCTAATGAATATGAATACCTGAAGCTAGAAATTGGTATTAGAGAGGATTACATGCATTTTAGGGTGCATAATCATTCATGCATCATGAGCATGCATTGCATATTACCTTATTAGTGATTGAAAAATAAAAAGGCGTTATTGCTTGTAGGAAAACATCAAGTTGCAAGTGAAAGGGAGGAAATCTAATAAACCTCCTTGAAGTGATAAAGTAAAAGGTGAGTGGGTAAATTTACAACATAGCAAAATGTTATATGTTAATTCTTTTATTTATGGTATTACCTCAAACAAAGCTTATTATTGTTATCATTGAAACATATCTTGAGATATGAAAAGTATTTATGATATGTTTCAAGGATTTCATATGAGATGGAGTAACATCTTATACAAAAATGTTTTTAGGGAACAATGCTTGTGAAGTGAAAATAAGTTTTATTTGATAATGATATGAGATTATGACATCTGTATTTTGATATTGTTAAACTCCATGTGTTCATTAGACATGCTGTTTGAAAAAGGTCTTTGGGACCGCATTCGATATACATGAAGCCTTTGGGGCGTATATCGGGTGTCTTTGCCCTTTGGGGGCTGCTCTGCGTGCACGTATTGACCCATGATGGCTCTGCATATCTGAGAATCATGATTGGGTGGCACATAATCATGATTGGGATACGTATTGACCCATGATTTGCTCTGCGTATCTGAGACTCTTGATTGTGAAGTTCTGCTTAACTGTATGACACACAATCATCGAGGGATACGTATTGACCCATGATTTGCTCTGCATATTCGTGACTCTTGATTATGAAGCTCTGCTTAACTATATGACACATGATCATAGAGGGATACGTATTGACTCATGATGGGTATGTGCAATGACACATGTGTGGAATTTAAATATGAAAATTATGATATCTTGAGTTACTTTTACTTATGTGAAAGTTCATATGATTTGACAAGTTATGTCATGTATGCTATGCTTTAAATGTTTTCTCATATGAAAGAAATGTGGTTATTTAAATGTTATACGCTATATGCACTCGTATTGTTCCCCTATGTTGTACTTTTATTCCACTCACTGAGCAAATGATTGTTGCTCATAAAACCCATTTTAAATATTTTTTTCAGATACTCGTAAGTTCTCGAGTTGAGTCGACTCGGAGCTTATTTTTGCTGCATATAGAGAAGAGGTCGAGCCGCTGGAGCGCTTTAATCCCCCTTCAATGTTGTTTTTGGAAGCATGCATGTGTAATAGATAGTCTTAGATATGTTGTAATTAAGTCTGTGAGGAAATTTTTGTAAGGTTGTAGAAGACTTGATCCTGTGGGGTTATATGTGAGATGGTTTGTGAAAAAAAAATATGATGACAATATGCGAATGTCATATCTTATAGTTCTTTTTAAACTTTGATGAATATATATCCATCTTTTGTAAGTGTGGGCTAATAACACAAGAAAGTAAGGGAGGGAGGTTTGGCCGATTTTATTTTAGGAATGGCTAAACGTAACTAAGATTATGATAATTGAAATTAGAACTTAGTCACGGAGTTGGGTGTGACATAAAGAACATCAGAAGTGTCTACAAATTATTTTGGAGACTTTAAGGCAGCAGCAATTGTATGCAAAACTCTCCAAATGCGAATTCTAGTTGGAGCAAGTGATGTTCTTGAGACACATAGTCTCAAAAGAAGGAATCTCAGTAGACCCAAGCAAAGCAGAAGCTGTCATTAATTGGGAAAGGCCAAAGATAGTGACCGAGATCAGAAGTTTTCTTAGGTTAGCTAGATACTACAAAATATTTATCCAAGACTTCTCCAAGATTGTCGCTCCAATGATAAACTTAATCAGGAAAAGAGAAAAGTTCGATTTAACACAAAAGTGTGAAGAGAATTTCTTGAAACCGAAGAAGAGGCTTACTTCTACACCAATGCTAATAATTCATAGGAATTGGAGGCTACACAATATATAGTAATGTAAATGGAACTAGACTTGGTTGTATGTTGATGCAACATGGAAGGGTGGTGACTTATGCGTTAAAGACAACTCAAGCCACATGAGAGGAGCTACCTACTCATGACTTGGAGTTGACACTAAAGCTATGGAGGCACTACTTATATGAAGAAGAGTTTGAAGTTTTCACTGACCATAAAGTCTCAAATATGTGTTCTCTCAAAAGGAACTCGACGTGAGACAAAGGAGATAGCTAGAATTTCTTAAGGACCATGAGCTTAGTATTCTCTATCATCTAGGGAAGGCCAACTCGGTAGCAGATGATCCTATTTCTGAAGGATCAATGGCATGCTTAAGGGTCTACAAATGGACTTTCGTTGAATGAAATATTTAGAAGAAGTTGATGATGCATTTTGTCATTCGGCTTGATTTAGTTACAAAAATAGCTCAAACATAAAAATAGAATCTAGAGTACACAGAC